>ML426364.1:3940-42167 GCA_005239525.1 Nicotiana knightiana | reverse complement strand
GGGGAGGGGGGGAGGGAGGGGGTGACTTTTAAGTTGACTTTTGACCTTTTGATTAAGAACTTAGTATTTTCATTTATTCCTTTAGCTCGTGTTGATTATATTGAATTGCTCTTTTCTAGTTTCAAGTCGTCCGGATGTCGGTACTCGCGAGATGACATTTTTGGAGCATCGTTTGGCTTGCTCGGCGTTAGATTTGGCTTGTTCGAGGTAAGTAACACTTCTAAACTTGGTGCTGAGGGTATGAACCCTTGAATATACGTGATATGTGTTTGGTGTTGAGGTGACG
Organism: Nicotiana knightiana; assembly: GCA_005239525.1. NCBI lineage: Eukaryota > Viridiplantae > Streptophyta > Magnoliopsida > Solanales > Solanaceae > Nicotiana > Nicotiana knightiana. The sequence goes on along the minus strand of ML426364.1, from coordinate 41,881 downwards.
CACATGCTATATGACGGGCGTGCGGGCGTGCACCGTGTGAATTGTGACTCAGTCGTTTCTGTGGTACTATGTAGTTACCTAATCTTGTTTTATCCACGAGATTTCTACGTTTTAGAGTAAATGAGTTGTGATCCATGTTAGAAACCATGTTTAGGCTATATGCTTATTCTGTTGGGACCCACTGAGGTCATATCTACTATGATGTTATTTGTTAAATTGCAGATATATACTCAGTCATACTCGTTCATTTGCATATCATATCTCAGTCTCTGTTGCTATTTATTGATACATCATATCATCATTTTTGGGTTGATTTTCATGACATTGTAAGCCCGAGAGACTGGTGAGATTGATGACTAAGTGAGGCCAAAGGCCTGATTGTGAGGATATTGATGGGATCGGGTTGCGCGCTGCAATAGTTATTATTGATTCATTCCATGATTGACTTGTTATAGCGCTTGGGATGAAGGAGCCCCTCCATGTTCTGCACATCCACAGTGAGCACGGTGGATATTGGGATGGAGTTGCCTAGTCATACAGTTTCCATATATATTCACATTTGGCATGGAGTTACCTGGGCATGTTTTTTCCTTACACATTTATATTGAGGGATGGATCTTCCCTGGGCTAGACCTTCCCCATACAATACTAAGTGATTGAGTAATGTGAGAGCGTGAGTACGCGAGGCTTCCATTGTAGTGTACCACATACAACATGTACAATGGCATAAGCGAGCTGAAGCGCAGTGGCGACTATGACTTCGCACCTGCGGCTGCACAGAAGCGAGAAGGATTCTGCAGGTGCGATGGGGCTGCTGACCAGGGGAATTCGCAAATGCAAATTTTTGCTCGAATAAGCAACGTCGCAGATAAGAAGATTATGTATGCAGAAGTGAAACTGGACAAAACATAAGGGATTGTACTTGGTCATTTCGTCATTTTTTTTGGGATTTTGGAGCTCGATTTTTGGGCGATTTTGAGGAGGTTTCATCATGCAACACAAGGTAAGTAATTTCCCACTTGTTGTGAGCTAAATGTATGGTTTATATGTAGATTGAAGGAGGAAAATTTTGGAAAATTGTGGGATTTTGGTAGAAAACCTAGAATTGATAATTTTGGACTTTGACCACGATTTTGGAAATGGAATTAGGAATAAGTTACATATTTGAGTTCGTAATGTTATGGGTAAAGTTTATCTTCAAAAAAATTCGGAATCGGGCATGTGGGCCTTAGGGTTGACTTCGTTGGCTTTTTTGGCGGATTTGGGAATCATTATAAATTGTTAAATTATATGTATTAGGGTATATTTTGATTCGTTTGCACGTTGTTTGACTAGTTTTGGAATGATGGCCATCAGTTCGAGGTGTTAGAGAGACGATGGAGCCGGTTATGGAACTCGGAGTGAGGTAAGTCTCCTATCTAACATTTTGAGGGGGAATCTACCCCCTAGGTGATGTATTTGGTATGTGCTATTTCCTGCGGGGGCTACGTACGCATGAGTTGACGAGAGTCCATACGTAGCTAGATTAATGTTATGTCGGGGTAGACTTAGGTTCCTATCATGCTATAACTATACTATTTGAGTTTTTACTTGCCTATTAACTTCCTTTATTTTACGTTGCAACTTGAGACAAGACTTGCATAGAGTGATAGGCATGCTATTGTAGATATTTGACGAGATTTATGATTAGCCGTAGAATAATTTTTCTCCTCTTACGAATATTTCCCGCGCTATGCGTTTTCATCGAAAGGTTTTCCTTAAAATTTATAACTCATGCATTTATTCGCGATTGGGGTCAAGGACCCCTTAAAGTTTCTTATTCTAATGGGATTAGGTCATTCGCTTCGGCAGTATCATTATCTCATAGGAGCCGGCCATTCTCCTCGGTAGTATAATAGATGTGTCATGACCCAATTTTACCTATAGGCCGTGATGGCGCCCAGCATTTGGCGCGAGGCAAGCCAACGTGAACTAGACATGTATTTATTCCTTTTTACGACTTCGAAATAGTTGATTTTTCTTATTTATTAAGTAAGTAATAAGTGAAAAATTTAATAAAATAAAGTGAATCTAAAAATGAGATCAAGTGTGGCGAATTAATTACTCAAAATCCACCAAACATCTACTAGCATAATTCCACGAACTGGTAGAATATACAAAAACACTAAACTACTGTCTAAAACAGAGAAGACAAGAGTTAATACAAAAGAGAGACTCTGGGTGTTGCTGAACGGACTCAGAAGAGCAGCTCACCACTAGGACTCGGGGTATCGGGGGTGCGTGCCGGTAAGACTGCCAGATGCACATGCCTCAGATCTTGCACGAATAGTGCAGAAGTGTAGTGTGAGTACATAAACAACATGTACCCAGTAAGTATCCAGTCTAACCTCGAAGGAGTAGTGACGAGGGGTCGACATCGACACTTACTATGGTCTAACAATAAAATACACATGAATGCTAAATAGACATAGAATATGTGAACAATAATATTAGCACAATAACCACAGTGGTTAAATAATTATTCAACAAATAGTAAATTCCAAAAGTCTTCTACTAGAACATATTAATTCCAAGTAAATTCCGAACAAATAAATAAATTATAATCTCTCACTTCATGAAAAATAATATCAAGTATGTTCAGGCTTCGAACATTAACACACACGATTTATGCCGAGGTCGTACAACCCGATCCAGAATAACGTGTACACTACCGAGGGTCAAGCGGCATGAACATAGATGCATCTATTCCACTGCCGAGGCATTCGGCCTGCTCCACAAGAAGAGAGGATACTTAACGAACATCCAATTAAAAGCCGGTACAAGGCTAATACACAAGTAAACACAATTTCTATTAATGGCCAAGTAACCCGCCAAAAATCAAGTACGTGGAATTCGGTCTTTTACAAATCCTTTATCATATTCCAATGTAATTTGGGCACTTTATTTAACAAGTAGGGTTCATACATCAAAAGTTCTTTATGATTTGGGTCCTAAACTGCCCGGACATAAGCATAATTAGTAGCTATGCACGGACTCTCGTTACCTCGTGCGTATGTAACCCCAAAAATTAGGAGCAAATAGTAATTCAAATCACCTATGGGGTAAATTCCCTCTTACAAGGTTAGACAAGAGACTTACCTCGTCTCAAAGCTCACTTTCCGGCCCATAAATTCGTTCTAAAGCCTCGATTCGATGCCGAACAATATGAAACTAGTCAAATGTTACATGTTCAAAAGTTCATAATTTAACTATTAGAGTAATTACCCAACCCAAATTGGAAGATTCCTAAAATTCAGCCCTGGGCCCACGTGCCCGGATTTCGGATTCTAGAGGCGGAGGGCAGGTGGGTAAGGTCCATCCTAGAGGTGGAGGCCAGGCAGGTGGATGCCAGGCAGGTGGCGCTCCAGCTAGATTGTATGGTTTCCCGACCAGACCAGATGTAGTGGCCTCAGATGTCGTGATCACATGTATTATTTCTGTCTGCGGTAGGGATGCTTCAGTATTATTTGATCCATGGTCTACCTATTCATATGTGTCATCTCTATTTACTCATTTTCTGGAATTTCCTCGTGATTCCTTGGGTACTCCTGTTTATATGTCCACTCCGGTGGGCGATTCTGTTATTATGGATGAGGTCTATCGGTCTTGCATTGTTACATATATTGGTTATGAGACTAGAGCAGATCTTCTGTTGCTTGATATGACCGATTTGAGGTCATCCTGGGCATGGACTGGTTATCTCCATATCATGCCCTCTTTGATTTCCATGCTAAGACTGTTACCTTGGTGATGCCAAAGTTGCCTAGGTTGGAGTGGGAGGGATCATCTGTTAGCATACCTGGTCGGATCATCTCTTTTTTGAAGGCTCGACACCTGGCCGAGAGGGGTTATTTGTCTTATCTAGCCTATGTTCAGGATACTACTGCAGAGTCTCCGGCGATTCATTCAGTCTTTGTAGTCCGAGAGTTCTCCATTGTGTTTCCTTCTGATCTTCCAAGCATACCACCAGATCGTGATATCAATTTTTGCATTGATTTGGCTCCAAGTAACCAACCTATATCTATCCAAATGTACTCTATGGCTCGAAAAGAGTTGAAGGAACAACTTGAGGAGTTGCTAGCAAAGGGGTTCGTCAGGCCGAGTGTATCACCTTGGGGTGCACCAGTGTTATTTGTGAAGAAGAAGGATTGGACTATACAGATGTGCATTGATTACTTCCAGTTGAACAAAGTCACCATTAAGAACAAGTACCCGTTACCGCGGATTGATGATTTGTTTTACCAGTTGTAGGGTGCTTGGGTGTTCTCTAATATCGACATGAGATCAGGGGTACCATTAGTTGAAGATTCGGGATTTGGATGTTCCAAAGACTGCTTTCCGGACTAGATATGGCCATTATGAGTTTCTAGTGATGTTGTTCGACCTAACTAACGCCCTAACGGCGTTTATGGACTTGATGATTAAGGTGTTCAGGTTGTATATTGATTCGTTTGTCATTTTCTTTATTGATGACATTTTGATCTACTCGCGTAGCATGGAGCAGCACGAGTAGCATTTGAGAGTGGTGCTTCAGACCTTGGGGGAACAGAAGCTATATGCTAAGTTCTCCAAGTGTGAGTTTTGGCTAGATTTTGTAGCATTCTTGGGGCATGTTGTATCAGGCGAGGGTATTAAGGTGGATTCCAAGAAGATTGAGGCAGTTTAGAGTTGGAATCGTCCTACTACACCGATTGAGATCGGGAGCTTCTTGGGGTTAGCAGGTTATTATCGTCGGTTTGTGGAGGGCTTCTCATCTATTGCAGCACCTTTGACTAGATTGACCCAGAAGGGTGCTCCATTCCGTTGGTCCGATGATTGTGAGGCAAGCTTCCAGAAGATCAAGACAACTTTGACTACTGCACCGGTTCTAGTGTTGCCTTCCAATTTGGCGATGTATACTGTGTATTGTGACACTTCACACATTGGTTTGGGTTGTGTATTGATGTAGGAAGGGCGAGTTATTGCATATGCTTCACGTTAGCTGAATCCCCATGAGAAGAATTATCCTGTACACGATTTGGAGTTGGCTGCTATTGTTCATGCTCTTAAGATTTTGAGGCATTATCTTTATGGGGTGTCCTATGAGGTTTACACTGATCATCGCAGCTTGCAGCATTTGTTTAAGCAAAGGGATCTCAATTTGAGGCAGCACAGATGGCTTGAGTTACTAAAGGACTATGATAATACTATTCTTTACCTTCCGTGCAAGGCGATTGTAGTTGCGGATGCGTTGACCAGAATGACAGAGAGTATGGGTAGCTTGGCATTTATTTCAGCATAAGAGAGGCCATTATCTTGGGAAGTTCAGTCCTTGGATAACAGACTTGGGAGATTGGATATTTGAGAGCCCAACGAGTTCTTGCATGTGTTGTTGCCCAATCGTCACTATTGGAGTAGATCAAGGCTCGTCAGTTTGATGATATGCACTCGTTGGTTCTCAGGGAGATGGTACTACCTGGTCGTGACAAGGAGGTTACTATCGGTGTGGATGGTGTTCTACGACTCCAAGGTCGCCTATGTGTTCCTAATGTTGATGGCTTGAGCGGGCGGATTCTAGAGGAGGCACACAGTTCTCGATATTCTATTCATCCAGGTGCCACGAAGATGTATCGCGACATGAGGCAACATTATTGGTGGCGGCGGATGAAGAAGGACATAGTCGAGTATGTTGCGAGGTGTCTAAATTTCCAGTAGGTTAAGTATGAGCATTAGAGGCCAGGTGATCTACTCCAAGAGATGACTATACCTGAGTGGAAATGGGAGCACATTACTATGGACTTTGCAGTTGGGTTGCCGCAGACCTTGCGGAAGTTTGATGCAGTTTGGTTCATTGTCGTCATTACCAAGTCGGCACACTTCATTTCGGTGGTGACCACGTATACTTTAGAGAGGTTGGCCCGGGTTTATATTTAGGAGATATTTCGGTTGCATGGTGTTCTTGTTTCCATCATATCAGATTGAGGCCCTTAGTTCACTTCACATTTTTGAAGGGCAGTATAGAGTGAGTTGGGGACCCTTGTAGAGCTCAACACAACCTTTCATCCACTGACCGATGGGTAGTCGGAGCGGACATTTCAGATCTTGGGAACATGCTCAAAGCATGTGTGATTGACTTTAGAGAGCAGTGGGATCGATTCTTGCCTTTGGCCGAGTTTGCGTACAACAATAATTATCAGTCCAGCATCGAGATGGCTCCATTTGAGGCTTTATATGGTCGGCGATGTCGTTCTCCCATCGAATGGTTCGAACCCAGTGAGGCTAAGTTATATGGTACTGATTTGGTAAAGAATGCCTTGGAAAAGGTAAAGTTAATTCAGGAGCGACTTCGCACAGCACAGTCCAGATAGAAGAGTTATGCGGATCAGAAGGTGCGTGATTTATAATTTATGGTAGGCGAGAAGGTTCTCTTGAAAGTCTCGTCGATAAAGGGGATCATGAGGTTCGTGAATAAGGTCAAGTTGAGCCCAAGGTTTATAGGCCTATTTGAGGGATTGAGACAAGTTGGGGAGGTTTCTTATGAGCTTGGTTTGCCTCCTAGTCTATCGGGAGTTCATCCGATTTTCCACCTGTCTATGATCCCGAGGTATCATGCCAACAGGTCACATGTGTTAGACTTCAACATGATTCAGTTAGATGAGAGCCTGTGATATGAGGAGGAGCTAGTTGCCATAGTTGATAGGTAGGTCGCCAGTTGAGGTCCAAGAGTATTTTCGCGGTAATGGTTCAGGGGAGGGGACAACCAGTCGAGGAGGAAACTTGGGAGCACGAGGAGGAAATGCGGAGCAAATATCCACACTTATTCAGCACTCCAGGTATGATTCTAGACCCGTTCGAGGACGAATGTTTGTTTAAGAGGTGGAGAATATAACAACCCGATCGGTCGTTTTGCTTTTAAGAACCCAATTCCCCTAAATAAGGCTCCCCATATGTGACTTTACTATTTTATGACTTGCGGGGATGGTTAGTTCAGGATTTGGAGGAGTTCAGGTTGAAATTGGAACACTTGGTTCCATGATTTGGCTTTAGAAGGCTAAGTTTGACTTCGGTTAACGTTTTGAGTAAACAACCTCAAAATCGGGATTTGATGGTTCCAATAGGTCCGTATGGTGATTTCGGACGACATATGTTCGGATCGGGTTTTGAATGACCTGAGAGCGTTTCGGCGCCTAATAGTGAAAGTTGGCTCTTTGAAGGTTTTTAAGTTCTTTAAATTTGGTTTGAAGTAGGAATTGGTGTTATAGAGGTCCAATTGGGATTACGAGTCTGGGAATAGTTCCATATGGTGATTTAAGAATTGCACGCAAAATTTGGTGTCATTTCGAGTAGTTTAAGTATGTTTCAGCGTGTTGGGAGTAAGTTAGAAGAACTTGAATTTCATATTTTTGATTCAATTGGTTTGGGGTGCGTTCTTAGTTTTAATATTGTTTTGTGTGTTCTGAGAGTTTGAGCGAGTCTGTTCTAAGAGTTTGAGCGAGTCTATTTTATGATTTCAAACTTGTTGGTATGTTCGAGGGGGGCCTCGAGGGCCCCGAGTGTTAATTAGACGAGGCTCGGACCAAGTTTGGATTTGGGAGCAACAACTGAAGCTTTTAGCTTCTGGTGCAATCGCATTTGCGGAGGGCCATCCGTAGGTGCGAGCTCGCAGAAGTGATCAAGGACCCGCAGATGCGACCTAGGAAGGGTAGCCCAGGAACCGCAAATGCGCCCCACCCTCTCCAGAAGCGGGATCGCAGAAGTAGGATCCCCTCAGCAGAAGCGGGACCGTAGAAATGGGATTCCGTTTACGAAGTGGAGCCAACCAGCTTGGTCTAGGACCGCACCTGCAATGGTTTTTCCGCAAGTGCGGCGCCACAGATGCGACCCCAGGTACACAGAAGAGGAAATCGCTGGAGGCAGACCCTCATTTAATACGGGACTTAGGAATTTTGTACTCATTTATTTCATTGCTTGGGCGATTCTTGGAGCTCTTAGGGAGGGGATTTTACCTAACACTTTGAGGTACGTAATTTGTATACAATGTGATTTAAATACATAGTTTATGGGTAGATTTAGCATATAAATTAGTGAAAATCATGGGTTTAGGTGAAAACCAAGGTTTTTGATAAAAATGGGATTTAACCATGAAAATGGTTATGAAATTTAGTAAAAATCATATATTTGAGTTCATGGGGTTATGGGTAACAACTTTCTTCAAAAATTTCCGGAATCCGGACACGTGGGTCCGGGGGTGAATTTTAAGAATTCTTCAATTGGGATTGGGTAATCACTTTAATAATTAGGATCATAAACTTTTAAACATGTATTGACTATTTTATATAAAATTTTACTAGTTTTAAGTCATTTGGGACCGAATTGAGGTTTAAGCACAATCTTGGACCGAAAAGTAGGCTTTGAGATGAGATAAGCTTCTTTTCTAACCTTGTAAGAGAGAACTAACCCCATAGATGAATTGAGTTAATATGTGCTCCTATTTGTTTGGGGAGGGGGGCTACGTGCGCACGAGGTGACGAGAGTCCGTATGTAGCTACTAATTATGCTTATGTCTGGGTAGTTTAGGACCCAAATTATGTGATACTTGCGATATTTGCACCTTACTTGCTAATTTAAATGCTTAAATCTTATCGGAACTTGATAAAGGAATTGAAAAAGGTCAAGTTTCATTTACTTGAGTTCTATGGTTCATGTCGTTCGACCCGTGGCAGTGCATAGTTTATTTATTTGTATGTTGGATCGGGCCGTACGACCTCAACATAATTTGTGCATAATAATTCTTGAACCCAACCATAATTGATATTGTTGCATTGGCTTGAGAGATTAAATTGTTAAATGGTGGAAAATTAATTGGGCCTTACTATTAGTGAAAGAATTGTTCATTTGTTCTTGTTATTGCATTTTCAGTTGTATTTATATAGCCATGCTTAGTTATATTTTTATTATTAGCACATAGTAAGTGTCGAAGTCGACCCCTCGTCACTACTTCTTCGAGGTTATACTGGATACTTACTGGGTACATGTTGTTTATGTACTCACGCTACACTTCTGCACTAACCGTGCATGATCTCAAGCAGACGCATCTGGATATCAGTCTTGCACACATCCTTGACTACTACGAGACTTTGCAGTGGGCTGTCTTCCGAGCCTGTTCTGCAGCAGCTGAAGTCTTTATTTTGCTTTATTTTCTACCTATTTCGTTTCGGACCATAGTGTAGTATTCTTTTGTATATTTTACTAGTAGCTCATATACTTGTGACACTTGGTATTGGAGATTTATGCTAGTAGACACTTGATGGTTTTGGGTTATTTTGCTTATTTCACTTGCTTTCAAAATTTTGATCTCTCATTTTTATTAAATTCTTACTTCTTGTTTATGCAAAAACTAAAAATCAACTATTTCAAATCTTTAAAAGAAATGATCACAGAGTTCGTTCATTGTTGGCTTGCCTAGCAGTAACGTTGGGCGCCATCACGACCTATTGGTTCGTGGCAGCTGCCAAAGCCGATTTTGCGAATTCACCTCCCTTTTGTGAGTCTTCTTCTGCGACCAACTTTCCATAGAAGTGGTCGCACCAGCAACAGAAAATCCCAGCTCTTTAACATGGCCCAAATCGATCCGAATCTCATCTGAAACTCGCCCGAGCCACTCGAGGCCTTGACCAAATATACCAACAAGTTCATAAAGATAAGAAAAACTCGCTCAAACCCTCGGAACGTGTAAAACAACGTCAAAATTAAGAATCACACCCCAAACTAAATCGAATCAACTTGCAAACTTCAAGTTCTTCCAACTTGTTTCGAACGCACCGAAGCATACTTAAACTACTCGGATGATACTAAATTTTGCGTGCAAGTCTTAAATCACCATACAAAGCTATTCCTAGGATTGTAATTCCAAACGGACCTCGATAACACCAAAACCTACTTCAAACCAAATTTAAAGAGCTTTTAAACCTTCAATAATCAAACTTTTATTTTTTTGCACCGAAACGCTCCCGGATTATCCAAAACCCAACCCAGACACACGCCGAAGTTCAAAATCATCATACAAACTTAATAGGACCATCAAATCTCGATTTTTGAGGGTTTTTACTAAAAAATTGACCAACGTCAAACTCAACCCTTTTTAAGCCAATAATAAGGAATTAACTGTTCCGATTCAACCCGAACCCTTAAAACCCAAACTAACCATCCTCACAAGTCATAAATCAATAAAATATCATACGAGAAGTCTTATTTAGGGGAACGAGGATATAGACATAAAAATGAGTGATCGGGTCGTTGTAAGATGCATCTATGGTTCGTGTCATTCGACCCTGGACAGTGCACACATTATGATGGGATCGGGCCATACGCCTCGGTATTTATACAAAAATACTCTTATGGAGTCATGTGTAGTATGTAACAAGAAGCCAATGTATCTGTGAGTTTTCCTGATTTGAATTGTGACGACTTATCTGGTGAGGTCCATTATATATATACTCCGGTTCAGGAGGTAACTTCTAATTTAGAGCTTGAGTCTATTATTGAGAGGAGGATTGTACCACGCATTTATAATCATTTATTCACTTATTTACTCTGCCTCACATCTGTTTACTTCTATTGTATCTATTTTATTGGACTATTAGTAAGTACCGATGTCGACCCCTACTTTTCTGGGGTTAGGCTAGATACTTACTGGGTATGCATTGATTTACATACTCATGCTACACTTGTTGCACTTATTGTGTAGGTATATATATATGTTTCCGGTGGTCCTCTAGGTGCAGAGGCGCGGCTTTTGTGGGAACTTTACGGTGAGCTGCATTTTCTTGTTACGATCCTCAGCATACAGAGTCTCCATTAGAGTTATTTATTTTCCCCGTCTAACTTGTATTCTAGACGGTTTTTGTATTATTATTGTACTCCTTAGTAGATGCTCATGCACTTGTGACACCGGGTTTTGGGGGTTCCTAATGGTTGTTCATTATTGTAGTTCATGTAATTATTAGCATTTCACCTTGAAATTATATTTTAATACAGGAATTCAAAAATATAATCATGGGTTTGTAAGAGTACCATATTTTATACAATTTGATTAACGGGAATTATGATTTTAAGGTAATCAAAATGAGTAATTAAGTTGATCGATCACCGTTGGCTTGCCTGATGGCGGGTTGGGGCGCCATCACGACCTATAGTGAATTTTAGGTCATGACAATATTTCTCATATCATTTAGAGTTGATCTATTTTACTTGTATTGAGTTTTTATCTGTTGAACTTGAAAAGCATGCCTATTTTCCGGAACTGTGAACGAGGTGGACATTTTATCTCTGAGTTATTTCATGGATCACTTTTATTATATTGTTATGAGCTGTTGTTTGCTATCGGTGTTAGACTTTGACCTTTGTCCCAACTCGTCATTACTTTCAACTTAAGGTTAAGTTTGTTACTTATTGAGTACATGGGGTCAGTTGTACTCATACTACACTTCTGCACCTTGCGTGCAGATGATGGATGCCAATGTAGCTGTGTACGGTGGGAATTGGATCTAAAGATGTACTTGCGTTCCAATCATAGTTGTCTTTTGATCGAGGTAGCTTTTATTTGAGATATTTTCATGTATATTTCAAATAGATAGTGTATTTTATTTTAAACCAGCCTTGTAAACTCTATATCTTAGAAGCTCATGATTTGTACTACCAGTCCTTTGGAAATTCTTTGTATAAAAGTAGTTGTATTATCATTTCTTCTCTTAATAAATCTCATTAAATTGGATAGTTGTTAATTGGCTTACCTAGGAGGTTGTGTTAGGTGCCATCACAACTACTTGAATTTTAGGTCATGGCATATTTGTGGCCTACTGGTCGTGATGGCTATTCTCAACTGAAATTTGGAAACAGGAATCATTTTTTTGGTTTTAAGTTTTTTTAAAAAGAAACATAGAGAAAAATTTGCTTGATATAGAGGTGGATGGAACTGGGTGGGGCTGTAGGAAAAATCAACTAGTTTTGTTACGATCCGACCAGTTGTTTTGAGAGTTATATCCCCGATTTCCTGTTTACTGCTTTCCCCGTATCTCTTTCTGCTTATGTGACTTTCCGGGAGGTTGTTGTTGTGGTTACAGAGTGATTTGGGGCACTTTGTCCCTAAACAGAAGCTTAAGTCTTACCATTTTGACCGTAGTCGGAACTGTGTGAAGATGACTCTGGAATGGACTTAGGAGCGTGTTCGGACTGTGAATTTGAGGTCTGTAGCTGATTTAGGCTTGAAAAGGCGAAAGTCAATTTTTTAGAGATTTTGTCTGGAAGTGGACTTTTAAATATCGGGGTCGGATTCCGATTTTGAAAGTTAGAGTAGGTCGTAATGTTGAATATGATTTGTGTGTAGAAATTGGGGTCAATCAAACGTGGTTTGTTAGGTTTCAACGTCAGTTGTAGGAATTTTGAAGTTTCAAGTTCATTAAGTTTGAATCGGAGTGTGATTCATGTTTTTAACGTTGTTTGATGTGATTCGAGGGCTCGACTAAGTTCGTATGGTGTTTTAGTTTTGGTTAGTATGTTTGGTTGAGGTCCTGGGGGCCTCAGGTGTGTTTCAGATGCTTAACAGATTGAATTTGGACTTAGGCAATTGCTGAAGTTTTCTGGTCTTCTGGTGTTCCGCACCTGCAGTGGGGAGAGTGCAGGTGCAGACTCGCACGTGCAGAAGGAAGAGCGCGGGTGCAGTTTGGTCATGTTTGGTCTATGAGCGCATTTGCGAGAAGGGAGCCGCATCTGCACATTCACAGATGCGGAGGAGGGATCATAGAAGCGAAAAGAGGCGGCCTGGGCAGGGTCGCAGATGCGGAAGGCCATCTGCAGAAGCGGGCTCGCAGGTGCGTGCCCTGGTCCGAAGAAGCGGAGTTTTGGACCTTAAGTCATCTTCGCACTTGCGATGGAAATTCCATAGGTGCGGCGTGCATGTACGACTAGTGGTCTGCAGATGCGGAATCGCTGGGAAGAAAAGATCAAGTTCGAGGGTTTGATACCCATTTTCAATTTTGGGACTTTGAGAGATCGTTGCGAGGCGATTTTTCGAAGGTTATTCAAGGAAATTTTTTGGGTAAGTGATTCTAAAACGGATTGGACTATATTCCATGAATCTATTACTATTTTCATCATCTAATTAGGGATTTGAGTTTTGAAAGGTGATTCGAGGACGGATTGGAGTAATTCTTATATGGTTGGACTCGTGAGTGAATGTATGTTCATATTTTATGACTTTTACCTGATTCCGAGACGTGGGCTCAGAGAGGCTTTTTCGGGCGATTTCCTAATTTCTTGCTTTAGCTCAGATTTCATTAACTAGATTAGTTCCTTATAGATATATTTATGGTATGTAATTGATATTGTCTAGATTTGGGCCATTCAGAGTCGGATATTCGTAGGGAAGGCATTGCTACCGATTGATTGATCTTGGTTTGAGGTTAGTGGTTTGCCTAACCTTGTGTGTGGGAAATCCCCTTAGGATTTGGTATTGTTATGATATGTGAGCGCCGTGTACACAAGGTGACGAGTGCGTACACGTGCTATTTGTTGAAAAACATGATTTTTACTGAGTAATAACCTGTTTTCATCTTAATTGAGTTATACTAGCATGTGTAGTTATCCTGTTAGCCTAGAATAGCGTGTCTATGTGTCTTAATTGCTTATCTGAATTCTTTGCAGCATGCTTAGTGAATTCCTGCTTTTTTTCTTGACTTGTACTTAGTCTAAACTGTGTGTTTTCTTGGTGTAACTGTTATCTTCGTTCGTTTGAGCTGCGTATTTACTTTGGGACTATGGGACCGTATCACCGTAGATCTCCTTGCACATTTACTTTTGAGACTACGAGGCGGTACCTCGGGAGTTCTCCCTGCATATTTATTTTGGGACTACGAGACGGTATCACGAGATATCCCCCGCTGTTTAACCTGTGTGTTGTACTATTATTTGCTGTGTTTCCTTTTGTTAAATTCTAGTCTATTATTACACTGTATATTATCTTGCCTTATTTATTATTTACCAGTGGGCCTGACCTGACCTCGTCACTACTCGACCGAGGCTAGACTTGGCACTTATCAGTTACCATTGTGGTGTACTTATCCTACTCTTCTGCACATGTTTTCGTGTGCAGATCCAGGTACATCATTCCAGCCTCGCTGTTAGTTGTGCATCTGCTGCTGTTCTGGAGACTTCAAGGTACATCTGCTGCGTCCGCAGACCTCGGAGTCCCCCTCTATCTCCTTGTGTAGTTCTTCCTTTACTACTTCTAAATACTGATGTATGGAATAATTAGTCAATTTTTTAGAAGCTTATGGCTTATGATGTTCCGGGTCTTAGGAAAATTTTGTTTATATTTCGAGAGTTGGTTATTGTATATGCCGAGAGGCATCACTTACAGTTATTAAATTACCTATTGTTAAGATTTATGCTTTCAATTTCATTGTTTTCCCCCAAATGTTAGGCTTACCTAGTCGTAGAGACTAGGTGCCTTCGCAACCTCTCACGGAGGGAATTCTGGGTCGTGACAAGTTAAATGGAAGAAGAAGAAGATGATGAAGAAGAAGAAGAAGAGAGAGAGAGAGAGAGAGAGAATCAAAAAAGAAAGAAAGAGAGAAAGAAAAAGCCAAAGGCAAACAACGATTCTTTGTTCCGGTCTGTCATAGAGATGTGTTGGTTTTATTTGATCCAGGCTCTACATATTCCTATGTGTCCTCTTATTTTACCCCGTATTTGGGAGTATTTTGAGATTCTGTGAGTTCCCCTATTTATGTGTCTACTCCTGTGGGAGATTCTCTTGTTTGGACCGCATGTATCGGTCGTGTTTGATTGCTCTTAGTGGTTTTGAGACCAGAGCCGATTTATTACTGCTCAGTAGGTGGACTTTGATGTTATCTTGGGCATGGACTAGTTGGCCCCTAATTATGCTATTCTTGATAGTCACGCTAAGACCGTGATGCTGGCTATGCCAGGTCTACCGCGATTAGAGTGGAGAGGTACCTTAGATTATACTCCCAGTAGAGTTATTTATTTTCTTAAAGCTCAACGAATGGTTGAAAAGGGGTGTGACGCGTATCTAGCTTATCTGAGAGATGTCAGTATTGATACCCCTACAGTTGGGTCAGTTCCAGTAGTGAGGGACTTTCCAGATGTGTTTACAGCTGATCTTCTGGGCATGCTTCTCGAAAGAGATATTGATTTTGGCATTGATTTGTTATCGGTCACTCAACCTATCTCTACTCCTCTATATCGTGTGGCTCCTCCTGAGTTTAAGGAATTGAAGGACCAGTTACAGAAGTTGCTTGATAAGGGCTTCATTCGGCGCAGTGTGTCACCTTGGGGTGCTCCGGTCTTATTTGTGAAGAAAAATAATGGTTCTATGCGTATGTACCGATTATCTCCAGCTGAACAAAGTTACAGTGAAGAACATGTATCCATTGCCTTGTATTGATGATTTATTTGATTAGCTACAGGGTGCCAGGGTGTTTTCCAAGATTGACTTATGTTTAGGATATCATCAGTTGAAGATTCGTGAGCCAGATATCCCGAAGACTACTTTCAGGACTCTGTATGGTCACTATGAGTTCCTTGTGATGTCTTTTGGGCTGACCAATTCCCCAACTACTTTTATGCACTTGATGCACAATGTGTTCTGGCCCTATCTTGACTCCTTCATCATTATGTTTATTGACGACATTCTGGTGTTCTTCCGGACTCGGGAGGATCATGAGCAACACTTGAGGACTGTGCTTTAGACCTTGAGAGAAAAGAAGTTATATGCAAAATTTTCAAAGTGTGAGTTTTGGCTAAATTCAGTGGCATTCTTGGGTCATGTAGTATCGAGTGATGGGATCAAGGTGGATCCAAAGAAGGTGGAAGCAACGTAGAGTTGGCCTAGACTGTCATCAGCTATAGAGATCCGGAGTTTTCTTGGTTTGGCGGGGTATTATCGTCGTTTTGTAGAGGGTTTCTCATCTATTGCAGCACCTATGACCAAGATGACCAAGAAGGGTGCTCCATTCAGGTGGACAGAGGAGTGTGAGGAGAACTTTGAGAAGCTCAAGACAGCTTTGACTACAGCCCCAGTATTGGTATTGCCTACAGGTTCGGGGTCTTATACTGTATATTGTGATACGTCGCGGACTGGTCTTGGTGCGGTGTTGATGCAGGACGATAGGGTTATTGCCTACACATTTAGATAGCTGAAGGTGCATGAAAAGAACTATCCTGTCCATGACCTTGAGTTAGCAGCTATTGTTCATGCCTTGAAGATTTGACGGCACTATTTGTATGGTGTCCCTTGTGAGATTTACACTGATCATCGGAGTTTGCAGCATATGTTCAAGCAAAAGGATCTTAAATTGCATCAGCAGAGGTGCTTGGAGCTGCTAAAGGACTATGATATAACCATTATTTACCATCTGGGGAAGGCCAATGTGGTGGCCAATGCTTTGAGTCATCAGACGAAGAGTTTGGGGAGTTTAGAATATCTACCAGCAGCAGAGAGGCCATTGGCGTTGGATGTTCAGGCCTTAGCCAGCCAGTTTGTGAGATTGGATATTTCTGATCCAAGTCGAGTATTGGCTTGTGTGGTCTCTCGGTCTTCTCTTTATGATCGTATCAGGGAGCGTTAGTATGATGACCCCCATCTGCTTGTCCTTAAGGACACGATCCAGCACATAGATGCTAAGGAGGTCACTGTTGGGGATGATGGTGCACTGAGGATGCAGGGTAGGCTATGTGTGCCCAATGTAGATGGTTTGCGTGAGTTGATTCTCTTGGAGGCTCACAGTTCGCGGTACTCCATTCATCCGGGTGCCGTGAAGATGTATTAGGTCTTGAGACAGCATTACTGGTGGAGGAGGATGAAGAAGGACATAGTGGAGTATGTGGCTCGGTATCTAAATTGCCAGCATGTGAAGTATGAGCATCAACGGCCAGGTGGGTTGCTTCAGAACTTAGAGATTCCGGAGTGGAAATGGGAGAGGATTACTATGGATTTTGTTGTTGGACTCTCACGGACTCAGCGGAGGTTTGATGCAGCCTTGCTGATTGTGGATAGGCTGACGAAGTCAACTCATTTCATTCTTGTGATGACTACCTATTCTTCCAAGCAGCTGGCTCGAATTTATATCCGCGAGATTGTCAGGCTTCATAGCATACCAGTATCTATCATCTCTGATCGGGGTATGCAGTTTACATCACGGTTCTGGAGGGCCGTACAATATGAGTTGGGTAATCGAGTGGAGTTGAGCACAACATTTAACCCTCAGACGGATGGACAGTCTGAACGCACTATTCAAATATTAGAGGACATGCTTCATGCGTGTGTGATGGAGTTTGGAGGTTCGTAGGACCAGTTCTTGACACTTGCAGAGTTTTCCTACAACAATAGTTATCAGTCGAGCATCCAGATGGCACCGTATGAAGCTCTGTATGGTAGGCGGTGTCGGTCTCCAGTAGGTTGGTTCGAGCCGGGTGACACTAGATTATAGGGTACATACTTGGTTCAGGATTCCATGGATAAGGTGAAGGTGATTTAGGATCGACTTCGCACAGCCCAGTCCAAACATAAGAGTTATGCGGATCGAAAGGTTTGTGATGTTGCATTCATGGTTGGAGAGCGGGTCTTGCTCCGGGTTTCACCTACGAAGGGCGTTATGAGGTTTGGGAAGAAGGGAAAGCTGAGACCAAGGTTCATTGGTCCCTTTGAGGTGTTGCGGCGTGTTGGGTGGTTGCTTATGAGCTTGCCTTGCCTCCCAGTATTGCAGGTGTTCATCCGGTATTCCATTTTTCTATGATCTGGAAGTATCACAATGATCTGTCCCATGTGTTGGATTTCACCCCAGTTCAGTTGGACAAGGATTTATCTTATGTTGAAGAGTGATTGGCTATTTTGGACAGGCAGGTCCGAAAACTGAGGTCAAAGAACATTGCTTCCGTGAAGGTTCATTGGACGGGTTAGCCAGTCGAGGAGGCAACTTGGGAGACCGAGCATGATATGCACAGTCGTTATCCTCATCTTTTCACCACTTCAGGTTGTCTCTATACTCGTTCAAGGACGAACGATTATTTTAAGAGTGGGAGGATGCAATGACCCGTCTGGTCGTTTTTAATGTTATAGCCTATTTACTGTTATCTTCATTTGTTTGAGTTGCGTATTTACTTTGGGACTAATATCCCCTGCTGTTTAACCTGTGTGTTGCACTATTATTTGTTGCATTTCCTTTTGTTAAATTCTAGTGTATTATTATACTGTATATTATCCTGCCTTATTTATTATTTACCAGTGGGCCTGACCTAACCTCGTCACTACTCGACCGAGGTTAGTCTTGATACTTACCGGGTACTATTTTGGTGTACTCATGCTACTCTTCTGCATATATTTTCGTGTGCATATCCAGGTACATTATTCCAGCCTCGCTATTAGTTGTGCATCTGCTGGTGTTCCGGAGACTTCAAGGTACATCTGCCGCGTCCGTAGACCTCGGAGTCCCCCTCTATCTCTTTGTGTAGTTCTTCCTTTACTACTTCTAAATACTGATGTATAGAACATTTAGTCAAATTCTTAGAAGCTTGTGACTTAAGATGTTCCGAGTCTTGGAAAAATTTTGTGTATATTTCGAGAGTTGCTTATTGTATATGCCGAGCAACATTGCTTTTAGTTATTAAATTACCTGTTGTTGTTAGCGTTTAAGATTTATGCTTTCAATTTCATATTTTTTCGCAAATATTAGGGTTACCTAGTCGTAGAGACTAGATGCCGCCGCGATCTCTCACGAAGGAAAAATTGGGTCATGATAAGTTTAATGGAAGAAGAAGAAGAAGATGAAGAAGAAGAAGAGAGAGAGAATCAAAAAAGAAAAATCCAAAGGCAAACAAGGAAAAAGTAAAAACAAAAAGTATTCATGTTTGGGCTTATTTTTTCTTCACACGCGCTAAGATTACGTGCAAAATATTGTATGTGCCACACAAGCTTAGAGGAAGAAACTTATTTTACTTTAATTTATACTAGGGGATCATAAGACCGGTAAAAAATTTAAGGGTGCAACTGGTAACGTGCTACAATCCCAATGGGATAATTATGTATTTTTCGTCATAATAATGGTATCTTATTAATAAGAGCATAAATCATAGGCATATTTTAGTATGTTACTTATAAAGTCGTGATTCTATCTTCATTTGAAATGATTAAGATAAAGGTAAAATAAATATTATTTATATAAATTTTATAAACTAGTATGTAAATTAAATAATTTCATATCTGAAACATTATGTTAATTAACACCTTGCACTTAATTGTATATTCAAATAAGTGAGAGATTTAACTGTCTTATACTCAAAAGTTCTAAAAGTATGAATAAAAATACTCATATTAGCTTTATGAGCATCAAAATTTGAGAACGGACTCTAGCTAGATGAATTTGACCAGCACGAAAATAATTATATTTGTCATACCTAGATAGTTAACCCATAAGGAAGGGGTCAATTATAAAACTCTTTCATAAAAATAAAATTATTTTTGACTTTTGGTATCTATTTAGGTGCTAATTGTAGAAAAAAATAATAATCATATTTTGCTTCTCATACCTACAATTACTATATCTTGTACTACTATTGTGTACTCAATAAATCAAGGGTCTCTTTTGAATTCATTATGAGTAGCTAAAAGTCATGTTTATCAGGCATACTATTGCTTTACCTTTCTTCAACAACCCCAACGTGAACAAACATTCAATCGTTGCTTTTTAACATCAAATCAAGCATTCAATCTCAATGTTTCCTTAATTGAATCATTATTCAAGAAGTTATTATTGTACGAAATTGGGAGGTCTCTAATTTTATAGACCAGTTTACTTGAAGTGGCAAAGCATTAGATGAGAAAGAAGAAGACTAGATGGGTATGGGGAAGTTGGAACCAACAAGATTTTTTTTAGATCAACTTAAATTTTTTTTTTGAATTATTTGGAATTAAATGACACTTGTGTTCTTTCTTTGACTTATTTGTTTTTTTTCTTGACGAGTTATTTTTGAAAGGCTGAATACGCATACTATGAGCATAGGCCATGAATTTAATTAGATGTCTAGGTGAAAATATGGGTGAAAATCATTTACATAACCCAAATTTACTTTAAAAATTAAATTCACCCTCCAACTTTAAACAATTGCCATTTTCGTCCTTTCATCCTACGCACTATCTATTTTACCCTTGACATTTTCAACTCTCCACATATGTGTATTATTTAAATATTTTTTGATGCAGGTATTATTCATAAATTGAAAATATTATATTTTATTATATAACTTAATCTAAGCTCATTAATATTATAAATAAAATAATTATATTATAAATTTATTATAAAATATATTGTTACTTTATTATTATTATTATTATTATTATTATTATTATTATTATTATTATTCGTTTAATATTTTATATATTAAAAGGCACATAATGTATGTCGGTGTGTGTGTGATTTTTAAGTTTCCCTATTTTTATTATTCTCTATGTGTATATAAATTTTGAGTTTTTGATTGTTATTACTAGATTTTTAAAAAATTATTACTAGATGTTCCTTTAGGTACTTTTTCTAAGAAACTCTTCTCGTCTAGAACATAGATAGGGTATATTTTTCCAAACTGGATAAAGTTATTATACTAATCTAGACCCTAAGGGAGTGAAATAGGTTTTGGTATTCCTTCTCGAGCTTCTTTTTCTTCCGTTAAAGGAGATTCGAGAAAATATGGAATAGGAAGACATGTTTCCAAACGAACAAGATACGGGTTGAGAAGGGGGAGTTATAAATAGATAATTTTTGTAAATTTATTATAAAATTTACCTCTATTTTACGCCTATTATTATTTTATTACCTACGTTGTATAATTTATAAAAATTTTACTATATTTTATTCTCAATTTTGTAAATATATTGAGTTTTGATTGCTATTAATAAAAAAAACTGATACGAGTAAATTATTTTTTTTAATTTTTAATTTTTCATTTATTTCACCATTGAATATCATTAACTTATATGCTTGACTACTACTTCTCATTTTTTTCTGGCTTCAAAAAAGTTTTTTTAATTTGTCTATAAGTAAGTCGATAACATAAATTAAAATAAAAAAATTATTTACTAAAGAATAAGAATAAGAGATAAAATTATAGAGGGTAAAATAGGTATTTTAAGAAGTCACATTTGATATGAGGAATAAAATGATAATTGTCCAAAATTGGAGGATATGTTTGATTTTTAAAGCAAACTTAGGGATGTAAATAATTTTCGCTCGTGAAAATATAGGTTTAGGGGTTGTCTATGCACTCAGTCTAGATTTTGCCCTCAAAACTATAAACGCATGCAATAAGCATTAGTAAGAAATAATTTTATCATTATAATATTATAATCAACTAGAGATATATTTTTCCATCATGATTTTCTCTTCGAGAACACTCGCTTCATCAATTCTTCTTTTTGTCCCTTTTATCTTTGACATTGAAATGTTATGCAAAGTATTCTTTTCTACCTTATGTAAGCGACACAAGCTATGGAGTTGTAGTGTAACGACCCGGCCTGTCGCTTTGAGAGTATTAGCCGTGAACCCCTATTTATTGTTCCCTCTATTTCATTATGTGGTTACGTGGCTTGCCGGGAGGTTTGGTTTTTGGTTTAAGAGTGAAATGAGACACATATTCCCTAAATTGGAAGTTTAAGTTCTAGGAATTGACCGTAGCTTGAATTGTATGAAGACGACCACCAGAATGGAGTTTCGACGGTTCCAATAGCTCCGTAGGGTGATTTTGGTCTTAGGAGCGTGTCCAGATGTTGATTTGGACTTCAGCGTCAATTGGCGAAAGTTGGATAATTTTTGGAAAGTTTGATTAGGAGTGAACATTTTGATATCGAGGCCGAATTCTTATTCCGGAAGTTGGAGTAGGTATGTAATATCAACTGTGATTTGTGTGCAAAATTTGAGGTAAATCAGACTTGATTTGATAGGTTTCGGCATCAGACGTAGAAGTTTGGAGTTCTAAAGTTCCTTAGGTTTGAATTGATGTGCAATTCGTGTTTTTGGCATATTTTGATGTGATTTGAAGGCTTGACTAATTTCGTATGCTGTTTTGGAGCTTGTTGGTATATTCAGACGAGATCCCGAGGTTCCCGGGTATGATTCAGATTGAATCCGGAACAATTTTGGATCTTAAGCATTGCTGAAGCTTGGCAATGTCCGGTGCAATCGCTCATGCGCACCTTTGGCCGCAGGTGCAGCACTGTAGAAGCGGCTTTGAGCCCCGAAGTGTGAGTGAGTCAGGTCAGCATGGACCGTAGGTGCGGTCAGCGACTCGCAGAAGCGGAAGTGCAAATGTGACTGTCCCTTTGTAGAAATGCAAGCTCAGGTGCACTTAGGGTGCCGCAAAAGCAAGTTTTCGGGGGCCCTAAGTGATGGCCGCACCTGCGATGGAAATTCCGCATGTGTGGAGCAGCAGATGCGGCTAAGACCTCACATAAACAATTTAACTTGGCAGAAAAGGCCTAAGTTCGAGGGTTTGATTTCATTATCCATTTTTTGACCTAGAGAGCTCGGATTGATGCAAACTTTTGAGGGATTTTCAGAAGAAATATTTGGGTAAGGATTCTTGACTCATTTTTGATTAATTTACACTAATCTATCATTAATTCTTCATTTAATTAAGGTGTGACGACCCGACCGGTCGTTTTGAGCTCTAGCACATCATTCAGTGGTTTGAGGCCTTGAGTAGCTTCATTTCAGGTATTATGATTTGCATGTGTGGTAGGAATTAAATTTCGGAAAGTTCAAAGTTAATTCAGATGGAAAATTATTATTTTGGAAGCTTTAAGTTGGAAGAATTGACTAAAATTTGACTTTCCAACAGGTTTGTATGATAATTTTGGACTGGGCGTATGTCCGGATCGGGTTTTGGATGACCCGTGAGCGTTTCGGCACTTTTGTGAAGAGTTGGCATTTGGAAGAATTTCATAAATTTGGTTTGAAGTGTATTTTAATGTTATCGATGTCCTTTTGGGATTCCGAGCCTGGGAATAGCTCCGTATGGTGATTCTGGTCTTCGTAGCGCATCCAGATGTGGATTTGGATGTCCGTAGTCATTTCAGAGTCATTTGGAAAAAGTTGGAAATTTGAAGGTTTTTGGAAAGTTTGACCGGGAGTGGAATTTTTGATATCTAGGTCGGATCTCGATTCTGAAAGTTGGAATAGGTCCGTGATGTCATTTGTGACTTGTGAGCAAAGTTAAAAGTCGTTCCGGATTGATTTGATATGTTCGACACAAGATATATAATTTGGAAATTTGGAAATTTCTAAGTTTGATTCGAGGCGCGGTTCATGATTCTGATGTTATTTGACGTGGTTTAAGGCTTCGACTAAGTTCGTATTGTATTTTGGGACTGGTTTGTGTAATTGGACGGGGTCCCGGGGCCTCGGGTGTGTTTCAGAGGTGTTTGGGTTGTGTCTCGCTCTTATATGATATTTTGGCGTCATTTCTTTGGGCATAAAGGGTAATATATTGATAAAATGACCTTTTATTTGTGATTGTATTGAACCATTAGATCCGTATCGTAATTACAGAGCAATATCAACAAGAATCGTCGAATTCTGATATCGTATGAAAGAGTTATGCCCATTACCGTGTGGGGAAATATTGTTGGTTTCTAGTGCGGACTATGTTCTTCGCAAATGCTGGAGGTCCCGCGAACGCGAAGAAAGAAATTTGGGTTGACCGGTCAACACGAAAAATTTCTCTTCGCGAATGCGAAGGTCCCCCCGCGAAGGCGATGAAGAGAAATCATCTTGACAATGCTTTAAATCGAGAATTTAGTATTTTGGGCATATCTTGAGTTCTAGAGCTCCGTTTGAGGTGATTTTTGCGGTGTTGTTCTCGTCGAAACAGGGGGATAAATATCTGACCTTTATTTTGATGTTTCTCCATAATTATTTCCGTGTTTAGATTGTAGAAATTGAGATTTTGAGCCCCAAAATTGAGAAATGGTAAATCCCTGATTTGAGGGTCGATTCATGGATGAAATCGGATGATTTTCTTGATATAGATCATATGAGTGGATAATATTTATTTTCGAAAATTTTCGGAATCCGGGCACGTGGGCCCGAGGGTCGGCTTTATTGACTTTTCGAGCGGAGTTGGGAATTGTTATAAAATAAATTATAATGAGTATTAGAGTATATATTTATGAATTTTCACATTGATTGACTAGTGTTGGAGCGATGGACATCGATTTGAGTTGTTGAAAAAGCTTTGAAGTCGGTTATTGAGTTTCGGAGCGAGGTAAGTCTCTTTGTCTAACCCTGTGAGAGGGAAACTACCTCTAGGTGATACTTTTTTTTTTGTTATGTGCAACTAGTTGTGGGCAGTACGCACGTACGAGGTGACAAGGGTCCGTATTTAGCTAAAGCATGTCTATGTCCGGGTAGACTTAGGACCTTATCCTGTAATATAATTGAATTATTTGAACTTGTTCTGCTGGCTTATTTAATTAAAGTAGAATTGAAATTGATTTAGAAATAAAAGTATCTGGTCAAGCTTTAATACCCTGAGTTGTTGCTAACGTATTCGACAAATGTAAAGAGAAGTACTTATTATTGTGCTCATGTACTTTATTGTAAGCGCGTATCTTGTGATTCGAAAACTCCTTCCTTTCTTGTGGAGCGGCCCGAACGCCTCAGAAATATCTCTCTGAATGGGATAAATTCCTTCCTTTATTGTGGAGCGGGACAAACTCCTCAGAAATATACAGAGGTGCATCTCTGGTTCGTGTCGTTCGACCCTCAGCAGTGTACACACCACTCTGGATCGGGACGAACGACCTCGGCAGAATCATGCGTTATACCGTTAGTAGTCTGAATATTCATGAGATAAACTTTTCACTAACGCCCAGTATTTTATAGTATTTCTTATCTGACTGGTATTGTCACTTGGCATTTATTCTTAGATATTGAGGTAGGATACCTGATCGATAAATTTATGCTTAAAAGAAAATAGGAAATAATTGGAACGTTATGAAACTTCAGATTTCTCCCATATTGTTGTGTGCTTTAAAATTATATGAATCATCATATTATTTATTTAATTGGACCTCTAGTAAGCGTCGATGTCGACCCCTCATTACTACTCCTTCGGGGTTAGGCTAGATACTTACTAGGTATGCGTTGCTTTACGTACTCATACTACACTTGTTGCACATTTTTGTGCAAGTACCTATATACCAGGTGACTTTTGGCACATAGGCGCGGATGTTGTGGGGACTTACCCTGAGCTGCATTTCATGTTATGATCCGCAGCATGTAGAGCCTCCTTCAGAGTTATTTATGTTCTCCTGTCGAATTTGTAATTCAGACAAATGTTGTAGTTTATTATGTTTCCTAGTTGATGCTCATGCATTTGTGACACCGGATTTTGGGGGTTCTTACGGGTGGTTCGTTATTGTAATTACCTATTTACTATCATTTTTGCCTAGAAGTTATATCTTATGCCATTAGATTAATGAAGATTATGATTTCAAAAGTAATAAAATAAGCAAATAAATGGATAAATCAACGTTGGCTTGCCTGACAGCGGCGTTAGGCGCCATCATGACCTATAGTGGATTTTGGGTCGTGACATAAGATTTGGGTTGAGAAACTGGGGGAAAAAGGTGAAAAAAATCTTTAGGCCGAATTCTGAGGTTTTGATCGAGATTTTTGTATCGAATTTGAGTAATTTTGCTATGGGTGAACTCGTGGTTGAATGTGTGTTCGTATGTTTTTGACTTTTACCTAATTTTGAGTCGTGGTCCCAGGTTAACCTTTTGGAGTGATTTTTCAATTCTTTGCTAAAGTTGTAGTTTCATTATTTAAATTAGTTTCCTATAGTTTTTTCTTAGTATGTAATTGTTTTTGGCAAGATTTGAGCCGTTTGGAGTCTTAAAATATGAGGTCAATCGGACTTGATTTGATAGGTTTCGGCATCAGATGTAGAATTTTGAAGTTCTAAAGTTCCTTAGGCTTGAATCGATACGCAATTCGTGTTTTTGGCATTGTTTGATGTGATTTGAAGGCTCGACTATATTCGTATGGTGTTATGGAGCTTTTTGGTAAATTCAGACTATGTTCCGAGGGCCCCAGGTGTGATGCAGATTGAATCTGAAACTATTTTGGATCTTAAGCATTGCTGAAGCTTGGAAATGTCTGATGCAATCACAGCTGCGCACCTTTAGCCGCAGGTGCGGTACCGCAGAAGCAGCCTTGAGCCACAGAAGCATGAGTAAGTCAGGTCAGCAGGGACTACAAGTGCGGTCAGTGGCTCGCAGAAGCGGAAGCGAAAATATGGTTGTCCCTTCGCAATAGCGCACGCGCAGGTGCACTTAGGGTGCCGCAAAAGCGAGTTTTCGGGGGGCCTAAGTGATGGCCGCACTTCCGATGGAAATTCCACAGGTGCGGAGCCGCAGATGCGTCTAAGGCCTCGCAACAACGGTTTAACTGGGCAAAAAATGCCTAAGTTCGAGGGTTTGATTTCATTATCCAATTTTGGACCTAGAGAGATCGGATTGAGGCGTAATTTTGAGGGATTTTTAGAGGAAACATTTGGGTAAGGATTCTTGACTCATTTTCTATTAATTTTCACTAAGCTATCTTTAATTCTTCATTTAATTAAGGATTTGGGTTGAGAAATTGGGGGGGGGGGGGGGGGGGGAAAGGTGGAAATATCCTTAGGCCAAATTTTGAGGTTTTGTTCGAGATTTTTGTATCGGATTTGAGTAATTTTTGTATGGGTGAACTCATGGTTGAATGGGTGTTCTTGTTTTGTGACTTTTCCCGATTCTGAGTCGTGGTCTCAGGTTGACTTTTTGGAGGGAGGGGACATGGAACCAACCCAGCAAACTCGATTTCCCGAAGTGATGTTCGACAATCTTTTGAGGGAGAGGAGTCTGTTGTGATCACCTCATATTGATAAAAAGTCCAGAGAACAGCCTTCGTCACTTGAGCCATATTTAGCTCCTTATCCGGTGCCTTCTTTACGACTTTCGACCAAGCCATTATTGAAGAAACTCTTATTTTTCATTTCTTTGTTAAAGTCGTAGTTTCATTATTTAAATTGGTTTCTTATAGTTATATTTGTAGTGTATTTGTTTTTGGCTATATTTGAGCCGTTCGGAGTCAGAAAATCATGGGAAAGACCTTCTTATTAATTAATTGAGTGAGGTTTGAGATAAGTGACTTGTCTAACCTTGTGTGGGAGAAATTCCCCTTAGGATTTGGTACTATAATGGTAAATTTCAATACCTGAAGGCAGTGTACACGAGGGACGGGTGCATACACGGGCTAAATGTTGAAAAATCAGGTTTTTACTAAGTAGTTCCTTGTTATTCCCTTAATTGAGTTACTCTAGTACGTGTAGTCATTACGTTTAGCCTAATGTCACTTGTCTACGTGTCTTATCTCTTACTTGAAATTTGTGCAACATGCTTAGTTGAATTACCTGCTTCCTTTGATTTTGTAGTCATTCTTTAATTGTAGGATTCCTTGCTGAAATTTCATCGTTCCATTTGTTATGTGTTGTTTTCGTGATTTTGTTGAGATAACTGATTGGTTGTGGCACGAGGTTTCTATCGTGCAGAGAGCTATTATGGCACGTGGTTTCTGTCATGCGGAGTGTTACTGTGGCACGAGGTTTCTGTCGTGCGAAGTGTTATTGTTGCACGAGATTTCTGCGGTGCGAAGTGATATTAATGCACGAGGTTTCTGCCAAGCGGAGTGTTATTGTGGCACGAGATTTTTGCCATACGGTTATCGTTGTTTGCATAAGGTTTCTGCCATGCGGTTGTGAGATATTTACATTTGGGACTACGAGGCAGTACCTCGGGAGCGCCCCTGTTGTTTACCTCTATTTGTTGTATTGTTGTTGTTGTTGTTGGGTTGTTGTTTCTTAACTTGTAAGATTCTTGTTCCTTATGTGTTGTAGTTATCTTCTTGAATTTTGTGTTGTTATCTTTCGTGAATTTCTATTGTTACACTTCTCTGTCATCTCATCACGTTATTATATCTCCCGCCTCGTTTTTCCTATTATTTCCAGTAGATCCCTGACCTGAACTCGTCACTACTCTATCGAGGATAGACTTGGCATTTACTGGGTACCTTCTTGGTGTACTCATACTACGCTTCTGCACATGTTTTTGTGCAGATCCAGGTGCATCCTATCAGCCTCGATATTAGTGCATTGTGTTGCTGCTTTGGAGATATCAAGGCACACATTCCCGCGTCTGCAGGCCTCATAGTCCCCTTCTATCCCGTTATTTTCTTATTTCTTCATATTTTGATAGACCGTGATGTATAGAATTATTTGGTACTGTACTTAAAACTTGTGACATGTATCTACGGGGTTTCGGGAGTTGTAATTACTTTGAATTGCAGTCTTTATTTATTTCAGATGTTGAGGTTTTGAGTTTCAGCTTAATATTTAATTATTTCGCAAAATTTTTAAGTTTACCTAGTTTTAGAGACTAGGTGCCATCACGGCATCCTATGGAGGGAAATTGGGGCCATGACATATAGACTCAAGACCTAAGGATATTATTTTGACGCATGATCGAATCTTATAATCCCCATATACAATTTCAAATTTTACTTTTTATATATGGATATGGTTTTCTTTTTATGGAATGTATCAAGTTAAATCTTCTTTTAAAACCACAACTCAGTGAAATAGGCGACAACTGCTTTTAGGGCATGTCCTAAAATATTGACTCTCTAACACGAGATTTCTTATTATTGCTATTAGACATTAGGTTTGGGTTGTGGGTCATCTATATGGGCTGACCCGACCCGTTTTAGAAGAGATTAAACTTGAGGAGATTAATAACAGAGGTTTTATAACTCCTACAAAAATACTGCACGTTATTCAGAGATGTGGGAACGTGCAATGGTGGTTTTCATTAGGACTGTGCATGGATCAGATCGTATCGGATCGGATTTAGCACATTTCAGATTAGGATTTCGGATTGTACAAAAGACAATCTGAATCTGATCCGAATTAATATCGGATCAGATCAGATTTTAAAGTTTGGATCAGATCAATATTTTGGATTTCGGATCGGATTATACGTATCATCACGAGAAGCTTTCTCATTTTATCAAAATTTAAAGTCATTCATTTTTCTCGTTCACAATAGTCAAAGCATTTGTTAAGCAGAACGAGAAGAGTTTTCTTGTTTTGGCAGATGCAAAAAAGAAATTGGAATAATCCAGTCAAACCCAAATGACACAAACTGCTAACCAAAACCTTTCAACCAATGAATAAGCCTATCACAGTGGCAGAGGAGATTTTTCAAGCATAAAAGGTTAATCCTATTAATCTAACAAATCTATTCAAAGCCTGGTTCATGGAGATAAGAACACAGTGTGGTTATGAGTGATTCAATAAATAGTTGATTTGAACCTTCAACCAATGAATTGTTTATACATGCCTATTTAATTTCGTATTTCGAATCAGATCAGGTTAAAATTTTACCAATCCGAATATCCAAAATTTTAATGAACATAATCTGAAAACCGTTCCAAATATCCGAAATCCAAAATTGAGTAGATCGATTTGGATTTCAGATATCCGATCCAAATAAGCAACCCTAGTTTTCATCGGTAGTTCTTCCTCTATTCCTATTCTACATATATCTACTGTAGAAGAACTCTCCAACAGAGAATAACTTTCTGCTCTTCTCCCAACAAAATACACATACAAAGAGGTAAGGTTTTAGTTTGTGAAATAAACTTTGTTTTCTAGTGATTCAAAGTAGGTTCGAGACAATTATCTTGGTAGCAATTACAATAATTTTCGTTACGCGTAACAAGATACACACAATTTGTTGTTCTCGCTTTGTAATTTAGTATAACAATGGTATCAGAGCAACTGATATTTTTTCCTGGTTTACATCTTCCTAGCCGATGTTATATTTTTTAAGATTGCTACTGTAATTTTCTTCTACACTGTCGCAGTAAAAGAAAGAATATGATTAATTGATTGATAACAATTCGAATGGCATTGATAAGTTCTTTGGATAATCGTTGTGGTGTCATTTGGTGTTTTAAGTTTAGATTTGATAGAACTATAAAACTTTATTGGAATGGGAACAAAGTCTGCATATAAAAAGAATTCTTTTGTAGTGTAACTGATTAATAATTTGTTTGTTGACGGAATAGAATTGGTTTTTGGCTAATATCTAATCTATTGTTACACTAGAAGTTTTTTGCATTATTCTTTTTCTCTTTTAATAATAAGACAAAGCCTTTTTTCTAATTGAAAGGATCTTTGTAATCCAAAGACAAAAAAATATGTTGGTGCAGAGAAGGAATTTGTGGATTAACTATTTATTTTAACCTTTTTTTTGCCTCTGATGGTGCTTTTAGAACTATTTAAGTTGATATTTTTTTTATGAAATTTCTTTTGATAAACATTTACATAAAGTAGCGATGAATTTTTTTGTTTTTAACAAAAAATAAATTTGGAGTTGCT
This sequence comes from Nicotiana knightiana, assembly GCA_005239525.1. NCBI lineage: Eukaryota > Viridiplantae > Streptophyta > Magnoliopsida > Solanales > Solanaceae > Nicotiana > Nicotiana knightiana. Next base: position 11,317 of record ML426364.1, on the reverse strand, counting down.
TTGGCATATCTCTTTTTAATTGACCAATTGGTTACTCCATATATATTCTGATATAAAACAGAATTGATCTTAATATCTATCATTGTCTGCTTTAGTGAATTAAAATTAGTTTATTCCTAATCCCTCAATTGATATTTTTCTACAAGTGATTGTGATATATGTTGTCACATTGAATGGTTGTAACCATTCATATTATTTTTTTGTCCTATTTCAGACATGGCTGAACAAGGACAATTTTGAATTATTTCAAGTGGGAGTTCTTGAAGTCTAGGAAGGGGACAACGTAGAAGGATACATCACCGCTGGACTTAAATTGTAATGATATAGACTCAAAGCCTGAAGTCATCAGGAATGTCCAAGATCGAGGTAAAATGAGTTAAAGGAGATGGCTAAACGAAGGATAGGAGAAAAGAAATTTAGGGAGTTTAAGGAATTTCAAATGGACCCTGATGCTTCCATTCCTAACCATGTACACATTTTTCTGTTAAAAAGAACTGAATTGTCTAATTACATAGAGATTACTGATTTGGAAGTGTTTGCTATTTTAGCGGACTCTCTTCGAGTGCCTTAGGGATTAAGTTTTAACTGATATTTATCATGAAATTTGGCCTAGTGCACCTTTAACGTATCTATGCAAGAGTTAGTATTCAATTGGTATATGTATATTCTAGCAAATATGTAAATTGTTATTATGTGTATTTTAATGAAATGCGAATTTTATGTTGTTTGTCTCACCAGTTACATATATTATCTGTTATTTTATTTTATAATGGATTGAGACTTGAAATAAAGCGCACACTAAGAAGTGATATTAGTATTAATTAAAAAATTTAGATATAGATGATGAATGGAAACATAGTGACCTTTTGATTCTACACTAAATGTAAATTTAATATTATAATTAATTTACTTGAGTATGTAATCACATGCATAAATTGACTGAAGTATATATTGATGAGTTAAACTTGTAATATTGTCTCTAATAACAGACATGGCATAAAAAAGTATCATTGTTGACTTGAACAAGGGTGACAAACCAAATTGTGGAAATTATGACATCTGGAGTCGTAAGATGTGGTATGTACTCGGAGAGAAAGATGCTCTTGAAAGTATTAACCATGTTATGAGCCACCCGGGGAAGGGTACCACTGCCCAACACATGAGGGATCTGGAAACTTACAATATTTGAAAAAGGAAAGATTTCATTGCACGTGGACTTATTATAAGTTTAGTTGTTGATGATCTCATCCACGAATATGAGTCATATCTTACTGCTCAAGCCATGTGGGCATATTTAATATAGGCATATGGTGGTACAACTGTGACTCGCCTTAGAAAACTGACAATCAAGTTTGAAACATTCAAAAAGCGTCATGATCACAGTGTCAAGTAACATCTAAGTGTGAAGTCAAATATTATTGCTCAACCCAAAAGTGTTGGTCATGTTCTCTTTTATGAGCAGCAGGTTCAGGAAGTGATTCGTCTCTTCCCAATAATTGGGAACATCTGAAGGTTAAATTGACCCACAATGGTAGCATCAAAACTTTTGTTGATGTTTCCCGTGACGTGGAGCTTGAAGACGAGTGGCTTAGTACTGCTAAAGTTGTACCTAGTGCCTTTGTGGCATAATCAAGTGGTACAAAGAGTTCAAGCTTCAAGTGCAAGAGAAACTGAAAAAATAACCAAAAATGTTAGGAGACCTAAGAAGGATCCTCCAAGAAAAGAAACAAGCCAAATTCCAAGAAATAAAGTGCTACAATTGCCAAGTTCCTGGGCATTTTGCTCGAGAGTGCACTGAGCCGAAAAATGTAGCATTTCAAGATGAAACTCTAAGTGCTATATATGTTTCTATCACTATTTTACTAAATGAATCTTATGTTGTATGGATTGTAGTGTCACGGCCCAATTTCCATTAAAGGCCGTGATAGCGCCCAAAATCGGTGCTAGGCAAGCCAACGACAAACTACCTATTTAATTCCTCATTTTAATATTTTTAAAATCTTTGATTTTCATCTAATAAGAAACAAATAGCAAGTGAGTGTGGTAATGTAAAGCATAAACTAAACGGGAAAGTAAGTGTAATGACCCAACTAGTTGTTTTCATCATTTGCATTTCATTCAGCTATTTCAAGTCTTGATAGCTTCTGTGATGTATTAAGACTTGTGTGAATCGTTAGGTTTGGTTTTCAGATGATTCAAAATTGATTTGGAAGGATTATTCTCAACTAGGAAGCTTTAAGTCGGAAGAGTTGACCAAGTTTAAATTTTCAGTATTTGACCCCGGATCGGAGTTTTGATGGTTCCGTTAGGTATGAATGGTGATTTTGGACTTGGGCGTATGACCGAATTTGCATTTAGATATTTTTAGAAGGTTTCAACACTAATTGGTGAAAGTTGGCAATTTAAAGGTTTGAAATATTCATAAGTTTGACTGGGAGTTGACATTGATGATATCAGATTCGGATTGTGATTACGGGAATCAGAATAACTTTATTATTTCAATTGGGAAATATGTGCAAAATTTGAGGTGCGATTTATCGTTTCGATGTTGTTATGTGTGATTTGAAACCTCGAGTAGGTCCGTGTTATATTTCGGAAAGTGTTGGTATGTTCGGATGGGGTCCCGAGGAGACCGGGTGAGTGTTGGCCGATGTTCGCATCATTTTGTCTCATGCGACATGGCTGAAGGAATTTCTGGTAATGGTGTAGCCGCATCTGCGGAATCTTGGTCGTAGAAGCGACTTTGCAAATGCGGTCTCTTTATCGCACAAGAGAATTTGGACTGTAGGGTGAGAAGCTGCATTTGCGGGGATCTAAGTGTATTTGCGCGACCACAGGTGAGGTCCTATATGTGCAGAAGTGAGACCGCAGAAGCAGAGATGTGATCACAGAAGCAGTGGGTGATGAGCTTGGCTCTGTTCGTAGAAGCGAACTCTGGGCCGAACGTACGAGTTCGCAGAAGCGAGAATTTGTTCGCTGGTGCGAAAGTGCTGGGAAGACTGTATATAATTCGAGGGTTAGTTTATTTTGTCATATTTTGAGTTGGGGAGCTCGGATTTGGGCGATTTTGGAGGCGATTTTTACCACACGAATTCGGGTAAGTGTTCTCTACTCGGTTTTGGTTATATCCATGAATCTATCTTCGTTTTGGCATTTGGATTATGAATTTCAAAGAGGAATTTAGGGGTTTTGTCAAAAATTTCAAGTGAATTTTCGAGTTTTGAATATCGATTCCGAATCAGATTTGAGTGAAACTAGCATGGTTGGACTCGAAATTGACCAAAATGCCCTCGGGCCCACGTGCCCGGATTCTGAAATTTCTCGAAGATAAATTCTACCCATAGATTTTGTAACGACCTGACCAGTTAATTTGCGTATCAGGACCTCGTTCCCCTAAATGAGACTTCCTGTAGCGACTTATTATAATTTATGACTTGCGGGGACGGGTGGTTCGGGATTCGGAAGTGTTTAGAGTGGTATAAGAACACTTGGTTCCTTAAGGTTGGCCTTTAAGGCCAAAATTTGACTTCGGTCAACATTTTGATTAAACGACCTTGGAATCAAGTTTTGACGATTTCGGTAGCTTCGTATGATGATTTTGGACTTGGGCGTATGTTCGGAATGGGTTTTGGATGACCCAGGGGCGTTTCGGCGCCCAATATCAAAATTAGAGTTTTCTTAAGTTTGAAATTTGGTTGGGAACATGTTTTTGTGTTATCGAGGTCCGAACGGAATTCCGAGACCAGGAATAGTTCTGTTATATCATTTATGACTTGCTTGCAAAATTTGGGGTCATTCCGAGTAGTATAGGTCGGTTCGGCGCATTGAAAGTGAATTCTAGAACTTTAAGTTCAAAGTTTGATTCAATTTGGTTTTGGGTATGAATTCTTAGTTTTGTTGTTGTTTTTCACGTTCCGAAAATTTGAGCGAGTTCGTATCATGAATACAGACCTGCCAGTACCTTTGGACGGGGTCCCGAGGGGTTCGGGTGAGTTTCGAACCCCTCGGAGTTAAATTCAAAAATCAGATTTTTCACTGACTGGTTTCCTTCAGTGCGATCGCATGTGCACTGATGCGATCGCATAGAAGGAACTGGGCAGGGGTGGTAAATGCCCTGTGCGTTCGCACAAAAGGCACCGCGATCGCGATGGGTTGGGCTCCTGACCTAGTGCGATCGCACACCCCACCCGTGTTCGCACAAGAGCCCAGCCTTGGGCCAGCCTAGCCACTCCTTACCCTGTGCGTTCGCAGGTCCCTCTCCGCGTTCGCACAGAAGGCCCATGAGGGCCTGGTCATTTAAAGCTCTCTGATCGCACTGCCCAGGCTGCGATCGCATAGAGGAGACCCCTGGGCAGTGTGTTTTTATACACGAGATTTAATTCATTTCCTCATCTTCTTCTTCTTCCTTGGGACGATTTCCAGCATTCAAGAGGGGAAAACGAACTAGTTATTGAAGGGAAGTAAATTCTACTCTAATATTAGTTTCATGCATGGATTACAAGCTAAATTAACTACCTAAACTAGTGAAAACTAAGGATCTAGGGTAGTAACCTAGGGCTTTTGAAAATATAGAAAATTACCCGTCAATTAGCTATGAAATCAAGTAAAAATCATGTATTAATGATCCTTAGGCTATGGGTGAGTGTTTCCTTCGAGAATTTTTGGAATCCGAGCATGCGGGCCCGGGGTTGGATTTTAGGATTTCTTCAAGAATGATGATTTTGACTAAGTAGTAGGAGAATTTCATGCTTTGAGTATAAATTGATATATTCGTATAACATTTGGATAGTTTCGAGTCCGTGGGTGTCGATTTTGGAGGGCGCATCCTTGACTCGAAGAGTAGGTTCGACACGAGGTGAGTCTCCTTTCTAACCTTGTAAGAGGGAATTGTCCCCATAGGTGATTATAAATGGTTGTTTGTCCTTATTTGCGGGGGCTACGCACGCGCGAAGTGACGAGAGCCCGTGCGTTTCTACTATTATACCTTGCCGGGTAGTTTAGGGTTCAGAAGCATGTTTTATGTGTTATATTTGTGATCTTGCATATGGTCTAAGTAGGCTAATATCCTCGAACCTCTCATGTGAAGGCCTAAGAAGTTATGCTTTGAAGTTGACATTAATAAATTCTCACCCTGTTAGTATGTTCCCTGCTAAATTATCTAAAATCTCTTGCTAATCATCTATTCTTACAGGGACCCGAGTCCCCTGTTAGTATGTTCCCTGCTAAATTATCTGGAATCTCCTGCTAATCATGTATTTATACGGGGACCCCAGTCGCATGGATGATTCACGAGCGGGGTAGCCTTGGTATTATATTAACCCGAGTCGCATGAATGATTCACGAGCGGGGTAGTCTTAGTATTATATTAACCGTGTCGCATGTTCGATTTGCGAGCGGGGCAGATAGATGCATCTATGGTTCGGGCCGTTCGACCCTCGACAATGCACATTTACTTTTCACGTCGTAATGACTGTACGTTCATAGCCTGTTAAATGTGTTGGTAATTTGTGAGAAACCCTGAAATTGTAACTGTTGACTTCATGAAAATAAAGAAGGTTAAATAGCTTGTATGCCATGGAAACGGATGACGTGAGGGTAATAGAGATTTTTATTTGATGCTCACTTCCTTATTACTGTTCATTTATGCTATTACTGATTTGCCTGTATTCATTTCACATTGTCCGACCCTAGTAAGTATCACGTCGACCTCTCGTCACTGCTTCTTCGAGGTTAGGCGGGATACTCACTGGGTACATATCTGTTTATGTACTTATGCTACGCTTCTGTACTTAATTGTATATGTTTTGAGGCTGGTGCATCTGGTTATCCGACCGGAGCTTGACCCTGGGAGTATATTCTGGACCTGAATCCACGGTGAGCTGCTTCCCTTGGCGACTCTCAACAACACTATGGAGTTATCTTTTGTTTATTTATGTCAACTTCCTTCAGACAGTAGAACAGTTTATTTCATCTTTTGTATATTCTACTAGTTCGCCTGTAGCCTTGTGACACTAGATCCTGACACACACATAGTAGACTTTATATTTTGGGGTTGTATATGTTGGTTCATGATTCTTGTGACTACATTTACTTAAGTTGGATAATTTATCCGCTTTTACTTAAATGTTCTAAGCTTAAAATTTGGTAAGTGTGGGAATATCAAATAAGGAAATCTCACCAGTAAACAAACTGTTGGCTTGCCTGACCCGGTGTTGGGCGCCATCACGAGCTGAATTAGGATTTTGGGTCGTGACAACTTTACTAACTCAAATATACAATTTGCTCTAATTTTCATGCTCAAATTCATGGTAAAATCCAAAAATACAAATTTCTAGGTTTTCCTCCAAAAATTCCAATTTCCTACTAATTTCCATGTCTAAATCCATGTAAGATCACATATTTAACTCAAAAATAGGAAGCAATCACTTACCTAGTGTTGCTTGGTGAAAATCCCTCATTGATATCTCCAAAATCGTCCAAACCAAATGAAAGAAATGGTCCAAAACTCGTGTTTAAAACAATCTGCCCAGGCTTCATCGAGTTGTACCTTGCGCTGTGCAGGTTGTACATCCTATTACAATTTTCTCTTGCTGTATACCTTATGTTAAAACGCCCATAACTCCTTGTAGAAATATCCAAATGACAAAAGGTTTGAAGACTTAGAAACTAGACTCGAATATCTTTTATTTGATAGGCTGTAAACCATATAACTCTTGATATATTATGAGATATGAACTTCTAAAGTCGGCTCTATGCATCAGAAAATTCTGTCAAAACTGCTCCACCAATCATATTCAATCGATCATAACTTTCTGATAAAATGTCCAAATCATGAATGGTTTAACTTTCTGGAAACTAGAATGCAAGGGATATAACTTTTTTATTTTGCAAATTTTCAGATTCCTTATAAATTTTGATATATATGCTTCCAAAGTTAGCTCTTTGATGCATCAGTTGCTGTCCAAAACAGATTTGTAGCAGAAATTTCAGCAGCTATTTTGGCCCGAAATCCATTCCGTTAGCCTTCCAAAATCCACCCGAGGCCCTCGGGAGCTTAACCAATTATACCAAAATGTCCCAAAACATGATACGAACTCGCTCGAGGCCTCAAATCACATCAAGCAACGTCGCAATCATGAATCGCACTCCAATTCAAGCTTTATGAACTTTGAAATTTCAAACTTCTACATCCGATGCCGAAACCTATCAAATCACGTCCGATTCACCCCAAATTTTGCACACAAGTCATATTCGACATTATGGACCTACTTCAACTTTCAGAATTAGAATCCGACCCGATATCAGAAAGACAAACTCTCGGTCAAACTTCTCAAAAACCTTCAAATTTCTATCTTTAGCCAAATGACTTCAAAATGA
>ML426363.1:368-15490 GCA_005239525.1 Nicotiana knightiana | reverse complement strand
ACTAGGTTATAAGTCGATGAATCAATTATAACAGATTAATTGATATAGGTCGAGACGTTTTATTTTGAATACTCAACAATGCATCTGAGTAGGTTATAAGTCGATGATTCAACTGACACACATGTATATTTGATGAAAAATTATATATATTAATTAGGATCTTGACCTACTCAGATGCATCTTTGAATATTCAAAACAAAACGTCTCGACCTATATCAATTAATCTGTTATAATTGATTCATCAACTTATAACCTAGTGATGAATGAATGTAATTCATTAACTATGTTATAATACAAATAATGAATACATTGTCATATACTATAACATGCTATATATATAGTTAAAGCAGCACGAAGTGTGTGTGCTATATATATACACACACTAACATATACTATAACAAGTTATATATACGTTATAGTATTACAGTTAAGTGTCTATGTGTGTGTGTGTGTGTGTGTGTGTGTGTGTATATGAACATGAAGCACTAGGAACACATGGTCGGGTTGTTTTAAGGATTTATACACTTGTAAATTGATTCATCGACTTATAACCTACTCAGATGCATCATTGAATATTAAAAACAAAACGTCTCGACTTATATCTCTCTCTCTCTCTCTCTATATATATATATATATATATATAACACGCTTCGTTGTACAATTGTAACTACATATATAGCATGTAGAGTATATTTTAGTGTATTCATCTCTTGTATTACAAAAGTGTTAACGGATTACATTTGTATTATTTAGATAGTAATATAAAAGTGATTTTTAATTTTGACCAATGTTGACCTTAAAAGCGACCAACTTTGGTCGCTAATTATCCAGAATTTAAAATTAGTGACCAAAGTTAGTCGCTAACGTATTTAGAATAATTATTTAATAATTTTCTCCAATTTAGCGACCAACTTAATTCGCTTTTCTTGACAGACCAATTTTGGTCGCAAATTGTTGGTCGCTTTTTCCCGAATTTTTAGTAGTGCATGTGCATCGCCATTATAGTTGTTTGATAGTTGTCTATTACATGGATGGATACTACTTATTCCAATTGAGTATACTACTTATCCCAATTGAGTATACTACTTATCCCAATTGAGTTTTCTGTTATATTGATGCCATCGGTGGTTGTGGTTGCATGTTCATCATCATAAATCAAAAAAGTATTTTGTTCCATGTCCCTAGCTTGTTCCGCTGGTTTGCATGTCGTCCTCCCATATCGTACAACTCCTGCTTGATCCATTTGCAAAAAGGTGTTGACAAAATTCAGCGGCTGTTAAAAAAATAGTAGGTTTTGCAGCAGCTTCCATGGTGTATCCAATCTTAGCCAAACGATCAGCCACCTCATTTCCCTCTCTGAAAATTGTCAAATTTTTAAAAAAGCATACTTATGTCCTTCAAGCAAGGAGGTGTCTGAGGCATCACAGTTTTGCATACATTTTGTAGCTCTGTGACTAATCAGAAATTCATTTTTGGTCTATCACTGATCTGTTTAACATGTGAACATTAAGGAAACCAACAGTTCATAATGTAATATTCAGAGTTCTTGTACTTTATCAAATATGAGTATGATAATATATCGTCTAAAATCCTTATCTCAGAGTATAAACAGCCTCCAAGTGCTGGCCAGTAATTACCAGGTAGAAGTTCTTGCAAAGAATAATTTTTACTCTCTATATATTTACTCTCGAACTTTCCTGTTATATGCGTCATGTATATACAAAACAAAATATATAAATGTTTCTACATATATATAGTAACATTTCTTTCCCAATAATTATATATGTTTGCAAAGAAAAAGCAATAGAACTTATGGTAAATTCGTTGTGTGCTTTAAATCACCAACATCCTCAAATCATCTTCTCAATACGTTATTTATCTACATCATCGCAATAGAAACCCATAAAAGACATCTAAATTTATAATCTCTATTNTATATATATATATATATATATATATATATATAACACGCTTCATTGTACAATTTTAACTACATATATAACATGTAGAATATATTTTAGTGTATTCATCTCTTGTATTACAAAAGTGTTAACGGATTACATTTATATTATTTAGATAGTAAATATAAAAGTGATTTTTAATTTTGACCAATGTTGACCTGAAAAGTAACCAACTTTGGTCGCTAATTATCCAGAATTAAAATTAGCGACCAAAGTTGGTCGCTATATTTAAATTAGATTTATTTTATATTTTATATAATATTTAAAATAAAAATATTATTGTTAAACCTTAGAACTGGATCCCAGATTAGCGACCAAAGTTGGTCTCTATCAACTTCACCTTTCTTAAGCGACCAACTTTGGTCGCTAATTTTAAATTATATTTATTTGTATTTTATAATTTTTTAGATAATAATATAATTATTAAAATTTTATAATTGGGTCCCAGATTAGCGACCAAAGTTGGTCTCTATTTGCTGCCCCTTTCGTAAGTTGGTCGCTAATTTTAAATTTTATTTATTTATATTTTATAATTTTTTTAAAATAATAATATAATTATTAAAAATTTTATAACTGAGTCCCATTTTAGCGACCAAAGTTGGTCGCTAATTTCAATGTTTCTTTGACCAAGCAAGTCTGACCAGTCCGGTTAATATTTTGACCACATTATCGACCAAAAAACGACCAACCTTGGTCGATAAATTATTTAGAATAATTATTTAATAATTTTCTCCAATTTAACAACCAACTTTGATCGCTTTTTTTGACAGACCAATTTTGGTCGTAAATTATTTGTCACTTTTTCTCAAATTTGCAGAGTCTTTCACATATTTTATTCTCTCATTCCTACAGGACAATACAACTTTAGCATGGTTGATACTTGGCTGAAATAAGGCTGTCAATTAGATGCAAGAGAAGTTGCATCAAAAGGATCGTAGGATATCTATGGTTTATTCAAGGTGCGGATATGGTTAAAAGAGCATGAAGAACGCAATTAATGTTGCTTCATGCAATTTGTAGGTCATTAGTCAATAGCTTTCTGGATCACGAAATATGAGAGACTCACATCGCTCCTGCAGTGCTGAGCTACTATGTTGATGCTTTTGGGTTCTTAAAATATTGTCTTTTGTGTAAATATGCTCATTCTAATTAATTAAACATAAATATTTCTGTGTATATGTTGTACCATTCAAATTTGGAGAATTACATTGATCATAGCCATTGTAAGTTTTAATTGTGTGTTTATTTTGTCAATATTTTTAAAGTCTACTAAAGTTGACAATGTCCTTGATTAATTTATAAACATCATGGCGTTAAATGTTTTCATGGGATGAAATAAATTATGCACAGCAGAAACTTTCTTACTTAAGGAATGCATAACAATGCCACTATTAATGAATATAATGATGTAATAGTGTAAGGTTGCGTATGATAGACCCTTGTAGTCCGATCCTTCCTCCGACCTCGCGTATAGCGGAAGCTTAGAGCACCAGACTGTCCTTTTTTAATGATGTAATAGTGTATGCAAATTTTACTGCACTCATTCATATATGTATATATATATATATATATATATATTTATTTATAATTACGTTCTACTGAAAGTGTTTAACTTAAACAACAATACGTCCTAATGATATTGTCCCAACAATATTTTATGATCACATTGTTGAGCCCGTGCTTGCAAGAATATCTAGTATGTTCTATAAAAACTTATTTGCTATGTTTTGAAAGTTCAATAATATTATTATTTATGACAAATATAATTGTTTTAGTATACCTTTGTAAAAGACCAATCATAAGCCATGTAAAAGCAATGCTGGGCTCGAAACAATAAGGTTGTTTAGTTTAACTTGGTCTCTTAGGAATGTTTACATAATTAATAGCCAGTCACTTTCTTCTTCTAGATGGTGTATATTAATATATATTAATTATACACTGTTATGCGCATACACAGTTACACACACATTTTATATATATATATATATCTATATATATATATATATATATATATATATATATATAAGTGATTAGATTAACGACTATTTAAATTAACTCTTCGAACTCTTATTTATGGGAGAATAACACAGTTATCCACAAAAATAAATACCCTTACCTACCCATTTGTTTTTCTACCCATCAAACTAATTACATTTCCTACCCATTGTAGTTTTTGTGGAAAATTTTCTCTTTTTTCTCCAATTCTTTTTTATTTATATGCTTCTTTTCCTTTTTCTTTCCTTTTTTTCTCCTTTTCTTTTTTTTCTCGATTTCTTCTTGTTTTTTCTTTTTCTAATTTCATTTAACTTATTTTTTTTAATGTTCTTTTTCTCTTCATAATATAATTTTATTTACTGTTTCCACTTTTTTTTTCTTATTCTTTTTTTATACAATAAGAAAAAATAATTGATATAGTAAATATTTGTTCACCTTTTTTTAAAAAACTAGTATATATACCTTTTATCTTTTTTTTTTTAAATTCAATTATTAAACTTAATAATATCAGTTGTCACTTATAGCCTGTTTGTCCAAGCTTTTTTTTTTTGGTCAAAATTGCTTTTTTTGGCCAAAAGTGTTTTTTTTGGCCAAAAGTACTTTTGGCCAAAACTTGAGGTGTTTGGCCAAGCTTTTGGAAGGAAAAAAAGTGCTTTTGAGGAGAAGCAGAAAAAAATAGCTTCTTTCCAAAAGCACTTTTCTGAGAAGCACTATTGAGAAAAATACACTTAGAAGCAGTTTCCAAAAGTTTGGCCAAACACTAATTACTGCTCAAAATATTTTTCAAATTAATAGCCAAACACAAATTTCTTCTCACCAAAATCACTTTTTTTAAAAGTATTTTTGAGAAAAGCACTTCTTAAAATAAGCTGATTTTAGAAGTTTGGCCAAACAGGCTATTAATCTAATTCACTGAATATCACACTGACTGTTGCTAAGCACCATAAATACATAATCAGATTCTAAGAATCAACACATGATTGCCATGCAAACCTTGATCTCATTCCCTATAAATATTAGTACACACTCTACCATTAGCAGTAACACAACTAGTGATGGAGCAAGAAAATATAATCTACGGCCACCAAATCTCCATATATACTAGTTAGAATAGAAATAATAATAAAATATTAAAAAAATGCAATAAAAGTATTAGTAGCAAAAAAGACTTCTAGTACCATATGATACCAATATGGTATACATGTATACCAACAAATTATATGATGCTCTTGAATATTGCTATAACTATATGTGACTATACTATTGTACCAAAACATTAAAAAAAAGCACGAGAAAATTACATGCTCGCATTGCAAGCTAAATATTCGCAAAGAAACTTGTTCATTCCGTATACTAAAAGGGTATATAGTTGTATGAGATCATTCCTACAATTATCTATAACTATAAAAACTAATACATAATACACATAATCTATCCATCGGCACAAAAAAATTCCAGCACTGCAAATCATGTTCATATAAATAACTTCAGAATAATAATCACTTAAAAATGCAGCTAAAACAACCAAAAAAATGTTCAAACTACCATATGATACCAATATGTCATATAACTATACCAACATTGTATACAACTTTACTGGTTAATTTTTGGCAAATGTATGACTATACTACTATTACATAACACACATGCATAAAGAGAAAAATAAAAAAATAGTGTATCACATATTAATAAAATAAAGTATTTCAAGATATTGTACTATATTACTATTATAAAAGAAATTCAAAGGGTACCAATTAAATACAGCTAATACAATCAAAAAATAATTCTACTAGCATATGATACCAATATAGTGTATAAATATACTAATATAGTATATAATTGTACTGGGTTGTTCCAACAACTGCAATAAAACTGTTACATAATACACAAAATCTATGTCCATAGGTACAAGAAAATCCAACACAGCAAAACATGACCATATAAATCATTTCAGAATAGAATTTACTTAAAAATACAGCTAAAACAATCAAAAATTATTCCAACAACCATATAATACCAATATGACATATAATTATACCAATAGGGTATACAATTCTACTAATTAATTTCAGAAAACTATATATGACTATACTACTATTACATAATACACATGCATAAAGAGAAAAATCAAAAAAATAGTGTACCACATATTAATATAAGAATGTATTTCAAGATATTGTATTATAATACTATTATATAAAAAAAATGCATAAAGAAAAAATTAAAATGATTACATAATATACATGCATAAAGAAAAATTAAAAAAATTTCAAGATACTGTACTATTCTACTATTACTAAAAAAAATCAAATAGTGTACCAATTAAATATAGCTAATAGAACCAAAAAATGTTCCAACTAACTTATGATACGAGTATAGTATATAGCTATACCAACAAGGTATACAAATGTACGAAGAGTTTATTTTTTAAAAAAAAATTCAATTATTAAACTGAAATAATATCAGTTGTCACATACTAATTAACTCAATGAGAACTTATGCAATGAAAAATACCTCCATGGAATTCCATTAATGTTAATAAATATTATGAATGTAAATAAATCTTATTATTTATTTATTGAAAATGTGGACAATAATTGGACAAAAATTCAGGACAATCCTTTGAAATTGTGGTATGCACGACAATCGGGAGTTTCTCCGATCAATTTATTCCTCTTGTCCATTTTTCTCACTACGAATATCCTATTTTATTTTTATTTTTATTTTTCAAATAATTATTCATATATGTTTCTAAAGTCAAAGTACAAATTATAGACGGAAAGATAGTCAAAAGTAATATGATTCAAGTCATAAAATAAAACAAAAAGGAGAATCAATTTGCATTTTTCACATGCCCCTCATGTGGGGTAAAGTAAATTAAAAGGGAAATAGGAAATTGAATGTTCCGGTAATAAATTTTGTGCTGTATAAGTAAAAATTGTAATTAATTTTCAAATGGGCAATACCGGATAAATATTTTGACCTTGATAGGCATTATGCGTTATTTCCTCCTTATTTATGCAATTTGGATTGGGCTCTTTTGTCAAATTTAGCAACACGTTAACCTTTGGAGTGGGCCTAAGGACGCTGGTTGGGTATATGTAACACAGGAAAATGGGTTTTTGGGCTTGAAGTCATTCTACATGATTGGTGCTAAAGTGGGGTGTGTAGTAAAAGTGGTCTTGAATTCCCTTGTAATACATAAAAGTGGTCTTGAATTCCCTTGTAATACATAAAAGTGGTCTTGAATTCCCTTGTAATACAAAATAAGTAAGCTAAAAGGTACTACTAGGGGTGGTAAGCAGACGGGCTGAGTCGAATATGGGTAGGTCAAAAATGAATAATATCAAATGGATAAAATATTCGATTTGACCCATATTTAATACGGATAGAAATTCAGTTAACCGGCGGATAATATGGATATCCATATTATCCACGGCTTCTTGAACATGATCACTTTTGAGAAAATTCCTAGTCTTCCAAACTTGAGTAATCCCCCAATTTGAGTCTTTACAAATGTAAAAGTTAAACCTATTAGTTATCTATTTTTAAGTGGATAACATGAATCTTATCTATATATGATCCATTTTAAAAAGGTTCATTATCCAACCTATTTTTTAGTGGATTATATAGATGAATCGGTTCGAGGTTTGAGAATAAAAATATCATGATTCAAAATCCTAACTATAGGGTCGTGATGACGCCTAACATTCTCTTGCTAGGCAAGCCAACACTAGCACAATAATTTAAGCAGTTTAATAGCTAAAGACATATTAATATTGATAAAGAGTGGAACCGCATAAAACGTGTCATATGTCTACAACCATCGCTGTCTAAGACTATCCCCTATATCTAGTGTCACAATAACATGAGCCACTAGTAATTCTAAATACAAGTCTATAATAGAAGATACAATACTATCTGGTACAATAAACATTAGATAAAGATAGGAATGTGACTCCAGTTTTACGAACGCCAAACAACACTACCTCAAGTCTTCTGAGAAAGGCTCCGAGCAATCACCTCTAAACTCAACTGGGATCGACACCCGGTTCTACAAAAGAAGTGCATAAGTGTAGTATGAGTACAACCAATCTCATGTATTCAGTAAGTATCGAGCCTAACTTTGACGAGATAGTGACGAGGCTATGACAAGATAATCATTGTAAACCTGTACGATTAACAACCAGAAAAGCAATAACAATACGGAGAAACAAGTAACTACACACAAACAGAATAAGAAAGTGGATGATAAAGGGCCTCGGAATAATATCACTTCACAACTTCATAATACAATACGGTAGCTGTCGCGCCCCTCCTCTCCCTTTTCTCGCGAAATCAGGTTTCGACATTCTGGGACAACTCATTTCCTTTTGGGATGGGGTATGAAATTTGAAGAGTCACTACCTAACGGGTTAAGGTGTGTTAGGGAACCTAAAGCAAATAACTCATAAACCAGTTTACTTTACCAGAGATTGGGTAAGGGCTCGAAATTACTTTTAGGGGAAGGTGTTAGGCACCCCTCGAGGTCCACAACGGTGGGTCCCGGCCAAACTTAATCTAAGCGAATTAGTCCTTAAAGAGAAATAAAGCCATTTAAACAAATAGAAATCATTTAAAACGGAAATTAAAGGGGGGTCCTAGATTTATTAGCCTACAGGATCACTTCCACGCAATACTCGACAACCTTCCCCAAACAGAGGTCGTTACGCATAACATTAGCGCACATGTCATAATTTCCTTTACTACCCAATTAACCTTCTCCTTTTCATTATCATCTAAGCGTTCTAATAATGTCTAGTACGTATCCTATGTATGCGCTACCCGTCCCTTACCTATGGCCCTGGAGGTGTTTAGGGCCCCTATTTCAAGGTGGTTCTAGGCTCACCTATGTTGTTTAAAGGGAGAAAACTAAGCGACAAACAATACCATATAGGACTGTCACATGAGTAATAATTAAAGGGCTCACATTTACCTCCACAAGTAAACACACAATTGCACGCTTATTCAAATAATCAGTTTTATTAAAAATGATTTAGGAGTCCTATAGGCAGGATATCTAAATGAGCATAAACAGAATATGTAGCAGTTTTATTAAGCGAGGCAGCGAATACATATAAATTTGCCTACTGATTTTGTTGATACAGAATCTGAGCATGTTTCAAGCAAGAAATCACAATTTTCAAACTTCAGAACTTTGTTTATCCTACTGACTTGCCTAGGTGATAACCAGGCAGAATACTATAGACATGGTATCTAAACGTTAATCAGACTAAACAGTGATTAATTTAAATAAGCACATTTCATATTTTAGGTCCTATAGGCATGTTTCATATATACTAAAACTGATCACAAGCATTATGACATCCAAACATAGAAACTGATTTCGTACATTTTTCGCTATAGGCATGATATCTAAGTGTTGAAGTTGTTTTTAAACTTATTTCCTATATGCATGGTGGCTAAGTGTCAAGACTGTATTTCCTATGATATCTAGGCGAATAAAGGTGTCAATTAATTGCCAAATGAGTTCATCAAAAGAACCTAGGATCATGATTTCTAAGGCATACATAGGGGTTTTGAAAATATGGTACTTGAGGCAGAATTGATAACGACCTAGAAGCAGGATTTCTAAGATGCAAAAATGTGAAAATTCAGGATTTCAAAGAATGAGATAAGTCCTATGGGCATGATTTCTGATGCATATAAATTATCATCACAATAACCTATAGGAATGATTTTTAATGCATATAAAATATCATCACAATAACCTATAGGCATGATTTCTACCTGAACCCAACAATAATATATACATATAAAGTCACTCCCACCTTTTATTAATAACCCCATATCTGTTTTACAAAGATTATTACTACAGGCCAATACAGAAGAATTACATAATGAAAATACTATACTATAGGGAGCCTTAGCAGGCCCAATGTCAATCTTGGAAGCCAGGCCTTCAAGCAAGTCTGAGGTACACCAATATTCCATAATACACCAAATGGCTTCTGGTGTGTCAAAGTTCCCAAGGGCCTCAAGGACCCCGGGCAAGGCTCACACCAAAATATTTTCAAAGAACATTTTTTTTGTGAACAAGTTTGGAAAGGCCAACCCAGTGTGTCAGAGTTCGGAGGAGTCTCATGGACTCCTAGGCAATAGTCACACTGGAGGGGCAGGACCCTAGATATCTAAGAGTAGGAGTTGAAAATAGTATATAAAAGTAGGAGGTAATTTTAGGAAAAAAAAAATAGTTTGGATTTTAGAAGTGAATAAAACAGATTACTAGATTACAAGAACTATAAGCAGGACCACATTTAGCCGGTGGAGTTTAGACATGAACTCAGTAGTCAAACAACAGACAAAACAGGGTCACAATAAATTCAAAAAGATTTCACATTGCTTGGGATTGACTTAGTTCATTAGCTATTACTAGGTGAGTATATAGGCATATATTAAACAGAGATCAACATGCTAGGATCATGTTACTGATCAGGCAGTCATACAGAAAAGGTAACAAAGTTGAGAGCATAGAAATCATGAATTAATCAGGAACCTGCTAAGGTAAACACATAAAAAACAGACAAGAGTTAAAACATGCTAGTGGAGAAACAGGTGAACAAGTACCCTGGATCAAACAAGACTATGCTAAGGTGTGTTAACCATACTAACACATTGGACAGGACAAAATCACAAGAGTTAAAGCATGCCAATGAACAGAAACATAAGGGCAAACATAGATAGACATGCTGTTTTAAAAGCAGTAAACATGGAGAACATAGGTCTTAATTACATAGAATATTGAATGATAACAGAAGTGGAGACATACCAGTTAAGAGGTAGCAACAGGAAAGTAAAAGAAAATAGGATCCAAGAGTCTAGCCTTGACTTTTAGCCATCTAGACAGAGCATCAAATAAAAGTAACAAAAAGAACTACAAGTGAGAGTGTGTGAGTAAGAGTTTGGGTATGTTTCTCTATATGTGTTCATGTATTTTCAGAAATCAGGATGGGGTGATTATATAGCACTTAGCAGGGTCAAACAAAGAAGGCAAAAGAAATCAATTACACACAAATAAGGCATGCAACATCAATTAATCAGTCAATTAGGGCTTAACGAGAGCAAGTAAACTTAAATTAAGGAGAGTCTTTTATGGGGTAAATCAGTAGACAGGATTGAGTCTAAATAAGGTAAGTAGTAAATCAATTAGAGGTCAGTCAAAACAATCAAACCCAGAAATCATCTAGCAATATAATTAAGGAAGGTAGTACTAATTACCAATCACATATACGAAAATGATAGGTAAAAATCTCAAAAAGTAACAATCTTAACAGAATAATATAATTTCGAACCCTAGTTAGTCAAATAAGATCAATTAATCTCTGTTAATTAAAGAATGGCTGGAAGATATTGAAATGACCAGTGAAATAAGCAGAAACCCTTAGGGTTTAGAACATGGGCATGAAAAATTAGTCGAACCAGTAAAGAGAATTAGATTCAAACACTTGGAAGTTTAAAACCTTTTGAAGAGAACTTAGGACGAAACCCTAATTCTTAGAAAACACTGGAACCGAATAATAATAAGGAAAACATAAGTTTTTTCAAAGAAAAATACTCAATAATGCTTAAAATCGTCTCAGATCTACAAGGATCTGAACAAACCCACATAGAAAGAGATTAGGATTTTTGAAAATGACAGAGATGAAAGGAAACTTGGTTTAAAACCATAGATTCGAGCCATAAACACGAAGAAGTAATACTCACAAACGGAGATGGCCATATATAGGCTCATGAAAAGGTTTTGAACAAATCTGATTCGAGACTTTTTCATAGAACAACAAAATCGAACACCCAGAAGAGGTAGGAGGCCGACAAGGGCCGAAAACTATAGAGAAATCCCATGGAACGGTAGCTTTCCGGTGACGGCGGTTAGGTTTTAGGGGGAGTGTTCGAGAGATAAGGGGAGAGGTAGCGAGAAGACGACAGAACAAAAGAAAATGAGGGGGATTAGGGTTAGATTAGATTAAAAAAGGAAAGGAATAATGTGGACCGTTGATCTTAGAGATCAACGACCACGATTAGAGGAGGTTCTAGGTCGAGTTAGATGAAGAATTGAGCTTGGGTAGGATTTGGGCTAGGATCTTAAGTAATTGGGCTGGTATAATCAGGTTAGGTCCGAAATTAAAAATGAATTCAAAGGGGCTATTTGTTAAATACCCAATTAATTAATAAAATAATTTGTAAATAATTAACAAATTATAAAAAATGATTTTCATGCATAAAAATGATTTAAAAATAATTACTTGATATTATAAAAATATAAAAAGCTATTTTCTGGGGAAATAAGGTAATAATGCATACATGGGCTATTATTGTAAAGTTATTACAATTATAACCCAAAAAATATAAATGTGACTATTCATGCAATAATTAAAGCTTGGTATAAATACAAAATGATAAAATTAAACCATAAAATCATTATGAAACCATTAGTGATGCAATTAGTAATTATTTATATAAATAAAATACTGGGATAAATTAATAAAAATTCTTAGAAAAATGCAGAAATTATGGAAAAAATATTAATTGATGCTCATGTACTATTTTGAAGATAGATATGAATCTTGAAAATACTATCGGGAAAAATTGGGTATCAACAGTTGCCCCTCTTTATCCGAGAAGGATGAAAGAGTTGTCGGGTAAAGATATGATGGCCAATTTTGACCGGCCAGGGTGATTCGAGAGACATAGGCCACACTCTGGTTTTCGAGTTGCCTACATATCCCTGGTTAAACAGGAATAAGACCGTGTGTAGTTCTGGACTCACCAGTGGAATATACCGATGAAGTTATCTCAAGAACGGACACAAGGTTTTGGAATAGGTGAAATGGTTACGGTGAGCGGTCGAGTTTGAAGTAGTATGAAGGGACTGGAGCGGGACTACTCCTGCCGGGATAATGGTTGCTTATCGGGTTACCTGCAAATAAGAGATGCACTACAAGCATATATTTTTGCGTAAATTTAAACATGATGCAAATTCCCTTCAGACCATGAGAATTGTCTTTGGACGATTGAGGATGACGTCCTTAGACCATGACATCCTGGGCCATGAATTGTGCGGTAAGGGATTCACAGGCCATGCAATGGTGTTCTACGGCCATGAAATTGGTGCCTCCGAACCATGACGCCTTTGAATAGTGATATGCAAGTTTGAGAGATCCTCAGGCTATGACATGGTGTCTTCCGTCTATGAGGATGGTGCCTTCAGACTATGACGCCTTCGGACAAGTTGGCGGTATTTCAACCTATGAAGTGCAAAGACATGATGCTAGAAGCAACAAGACATGGATTAGTCTTATATGAAGTTGAGGTCAGAGCTTAGCCCGAGAGAAGAGGAGAGACAAAGCAAGAGAGACAATGTTTAGTCTCGTGCAAATTCGGGGCAGGGCTTAGTCCCATGCAAAGAGAAGGAAGTTCTTAGCCTTATGCAAGATTCGGGACATGGCTTAGTCTCATGCAAAGAGAAGGCAATGCTTAGCCTTATGCAAGATTTGGGACAGGGCTTAGTCCCATGCAAAGAGAAGGCAGTGCTTAGCCTTATGCCAGATTCGGGACAAGTCTTAGTCCCATGCAAATAGAGAAGGCAGTGCTTAGCCTTATGCAAGATTCGGGACATGGCTTAGTTCCATGCAAAGAGAAGGCAGGTCCTAGCCTTATGCAGATATGGAGGCAGGTCTTAGCCTCATACAAGATTGAGACAAGGCTTAGTCTCATGCAAATAGAAGGCAGAGCTTAGCCTTATGCAAGATTGAGACAAAGCATAGTCTCATGCAAATAGAAGGCAGAGCTTAGACTTATGCAAGTAGGGAGGCAGGGCTTAGCCTCATGCAAGATTGAGACGTAGCTTAGTCTCATGCAATGAATAATAAGTGATAGCAAAGTATTTCTTAGATGGAAGTGAGTTTGGTATCTTTATTGCTACGAAGGCTGTGATTCTAATGCGTGCATATTCCTTATTCATGCGTTCAAAGAAAGTCGTGAGTTTTGCAGGGGAAGGTTGGTTTGTGCGTTCGTTTGCTTGCTTGATTTGCTCTGTTCCATATGAAGACCCTGTTCAAATTATCGGGGTAGCATTCGCTAAAGCAGAGTTTATGTTCAAAAGCATGCATGCATAATTTTCGAAGACATATTTAATATAGTTTAGAAATTGGTTAGATGAACCAGTGACTGTGACACGATCAAAGACATTGCGACTGCTTCGGCCATAGAATTTTGAGGGTCCTCCTCTGGCCCTGGAGGTGTTTTGGACCTTTATTTCAAGGTGGTTCTAGGCTCACCTATGTTTTTTAAAGGGAGAAAACTAAGCGACAAACAAAATCATATAGGACTGTCACACGTGGAACAATTAAAGGGCTCACATTTACCTCCACAAGTAAACACATAATTGCACACTTATTCAAATAAGCAGTTTTATTAAAAATTATTTAGGAGTCCTATAGGCAGGGTATCTAAATAAGCAAAAACAGAATATGTAGTAGTTTTATTAAGCGAGGCAGCGAATACCTATAAATTTACCTACTGATTTTGTTGATACAGAATCTGAGCATGTTTCAAGCAAGAAATCACAATTTTCAAATTTCAGAACTTTGATTATCCTATAGGCTTGCCTAGGTGATCACCGGGCAGAATCCTATAGACATGGTATCTAAACGTTAATCAGACTAAACAATGATTAATTTAAACAAGCACATTTCATCTTTTAGGTCCTATAGGCATGTTTCCTATATACTAAAACTGATCACAAGCATTATGACATCCAAACATAGAAGCTAATTTCGTACTGTCACACCTCCTTTTTTATACACCCCAAGGGGGTATGAGAGTTTTTCCAATTAAAGTGACATTATTCGAAATGGGATTATTTTATTTATTAGAGTCGCCACTTGGAATAGTTTATTTGGTGTCCCAAGTCACCGGTTTATCTTAAACCCAAATCGAGGAAAATTTTATTTTTTAAAGTCTGCGAACCAGAAATTCTAGATAAGGAATTCTGTTAACCCGGGAGAAGGTGTTAGGCAATCTCGGGTTCCGTGGTTCTAGCACGGTCGCTTAGTGATTATTACTTGGCTTAAATTGTTTAACTACTCATCTTTAGGGCCTCTGTGC
>ML426354.1:12134-41421 GCA_005239525.1 Nicotiana knightiana | reverse complement strand
TATCCCTAACAATCTCCCACTTGCACTAGAGCCAATCGCTCTTGTACTTCATCCCCAATTTCCGCTTGTGCTTGCCAAACTCCTTTTCCCCAAGAGCTTTAGTGAATGGGTATGCAGCATTTTCCTTTCCATCAACCTTTTGAATCTCAATGTCTCCACGTTCAATGATCTCTCTTATCAAGTGATACCTTCGCAGAACATGTTTGGACTTTTGGTGCGATCTTGGTTCTTTTGCTTGAGCAATGGCTCCAGTATTGTCGTACAACAGTGGAACCGCACCTTCTATTGAAGGAACCACACCAAGTTAGTTAAGAAATTTTTCATCCATACAACTTCCTTAGCAGATTCACTAGCTGCTATATATTCTGCTTTAGTCACTGAATCAGCTACTGTAGCTTGTTTGGAACTTTTTCAGCTCAACACACCATCATTTAAGGTGAATACATAACCAGAAATAGATTTGCTATCATCTTTATCTGAAGAGAAACTTGTATCAGTATAACCTTCATGTTTCAACTGAGAATCTCCATAGATGATGAATTGGTATTTAGTCCTTCTTAAGTACTTAAGAATTGTCACGACCCAATTTACCCATCGAAAGGTAACGTGATGGCACCTAGTCTCTATGACTAGGTAAACTTAGAATTTGCAGGAAATAACAGAATCAATAAAATAAAAACAGAAATGGTATCAAATAGCTATAACTTAACTTCTTAGCATATACAGTCTTACTTCCCAAAAGTCGGAATGTCACCATAGTCACAAGATCTTTAACAAAAATGGATCTATACAATGAAACAGCGGGAAAATGTACAAGTCTTTCTATGCCTATGCTAGAGTAGAAGGGGACTTGTGGGATTCTGCGGACGCAGAAGAATTACCTCACGGTCTCCTAGCTGCTAGACAACTTCTAGCCACGATACTGAGTGCTCGTACTTGGATCTGCGCATGGGGAAAATATGCGCAGGAAAGGGCGTGAGTACTCCACATTCGGTACTTCGTAAGTGCCAAGCCTAACCCCAGTCAAGTAGTGACGAGGTCAGGTAGAGGCCCTACTAAGTTTTTAAAACAAGTCAATATACAATTTTCAAAACAATGAAAGATAGACAAGCAATGATAAACAGGTTTAACGAAAACGGAAAGATTTAATAACATAAAGAGAGCCCTCGGCTCAGCACAACATATATCTCAACAATAAATGCACAATGAAGTACACGGGGAAAGCTCCCGGATCTCACTCCATTGTCCCAATTAAAATATGCTATGCAGTACGTGGGGGAAAGCTCCCGGATCTCTGTCTGTAGTCTCAATTTAAATATGCATCTCAGTACAGGGGGAAAGCTCCCGGATCTCGGTTCGTAGTCCCAATTTAAATATGAATGCAGCACAGGGGGAAAGCTCCCGGATCTCGGTCCGTAGTCCCAATTTAAATATGCCAAACAGAAGTATGTCAATTATGGCTTAAGTAAACAATCCAGGAAAACAACAGGTAAGGATAGCGTAAAACTACCTAAGCATGATGTGACTAGTAGAAAATAAGAGGGATTCAAGTCAGAACATGGAGACATGCTTACACTTAGGCTATCTACTCAATTAAAATAGGAAACAGTAATATATGAGTGAAAATGAGAGTTTTCATGGGAGTAAAAATAGGATTTTAGCAACATTGACCCGTGTACGCACTCGTCACCTTGCGTACATGGCGTCCACATAACAAAAATCAGTACAAAACGCCTAAGGGAAAGTCCCCAACACAGAGTTAGGCAAGCCACTTATCTGGACTGTGCTAATCAACTCAATACCAAGCTCTTGCCACGAGTATCGGACTCCGGGTGACCCAAATCTATTCAAATTGATTGCACGGTGTAAATATCACTTCAAGGGAACAAGATAGCTCATTATTAATAAGCTAGTACGCGAATTTATAAAATTCGCCCAAAAAGTCCCCCGGGCCCACATCTCAAAATCGGGTAAATTTTATATTTTCCGGATACCATTCACTCACGAGTCTAACCATATAAGAATCTCTCAAATCGGAGGTCAAATACCCAATCAAAACTCAATAATTCAGTCTATGAAGTTCATCCCATTTTTCCCATAATTTTCGAAATTAAAGGTTGAATCTAAGATTGGAATCATGGACTATGATCTATAAGGGGTAGAAATCACTTACCCAAGTTGCCCATGTGCAAAAGTCTTCAAACAATCGCCCTTCCCGATCTCTCAAGTTCAAAATATATGAAAATGGCATAAGCCCTCGGATTTGGGGTTTTAATATTCTGCCCAGGCATTTTCCTTATGCGATCACGTACAATGAGTCGCGATCGCGGAGAGTAATGAAACACGCGCCTGGAATTCCTTCATCACGATCGCGATAAAGTTCTGCGATCCCAGGCCTTCTGACCCTACAGCAAGGCGATCACGTCTGAGGCCACGCGACCGCATAGAGCAAAACATTGCACCTCACCCAGCCTTAGGATACCTTACGTGATCGCGATCCTGGGCGTGCGATCGCAGAGACCAACTTACCTGAACCATGCGATCGCGGCTGGACTTGTGCGATCACGAAGAACAATCTCTGACCACCTCAACCTAATACTACGCGATCGCGGACTGATTCACGCGATCGCAGAGAACACTGATCTGCTGCTATAAAACCAGAAAATCAGCAAAAGACTTAGGCCAAAATATGCCCGTCTGGGCACCCAAAACACACCCGAGGCCCCCGGGACCTCAACCAAACCTACCAAACAACCCTAATACCTCATTCAAACTTGGTTGAGCCTTAAAAACACATATCATAACATCAAAACCATCAATTATGCATAGGTTCAAGCCTAAGAACTTAAGAAAATTCTAGAATTCACATACGACGCCGAAACACGTCTAAACTCATCCGAATTACCTCAAATTTTGCACACAGGTCATAAATGATATTACGGGTCTGCTGTCGCTTTCGAAAATCTATTCCGAATCCGATATAAAAATCTCACCTATCGGCCGAAATCGCCAAATTTCTAATTTTCGCCAATTCAATCCTAAATCCACAACCGACCTCGAAAACACATTCCGAGTATGCTCCCAACCCCAAATTCACCCAAGGAAGCTAATGGAGTCGACGGAATTCCATTCCATATCCGTCTTCACACAGCTCTAGCTACAACCAAATTTCTAAAGCAAAATTCCACATTTATGGACTATGTGTCCAAAATCACCCCGAATTTCATCACGCAACGCACCGACAAGTTCCAATAACATAAATAGACATGGGAGAAACGGTAAATAGGGGATCAGGGCGTTAATTCTTAAAACGACCGACTGGGTCATTACATCCTCCCCCTCTTAAGAAAATCGTTCGTCCTCGAACGAGCATAGAAACATACCTGGAGCTGGGAAAAGGTGAGGGTACTGACTCCGCATATCCTACTCGGTCTCCCAAGTAGCCTCCTCGACTGGCTGACCCCTCCACTGAACTTTTACTGACGCAATATCCTTTGACCTGAGCTTTCTGACCTGCCTGTCCAATATAGCCACAGGCTCCTCAACATATGATAGATCCTTGTCCAATTGGACTGAGCTGAAATCCAAGACATGAGTCGGGTCACCGTGATACTTACGGAGCATGAAGACATGGAATACCGGATGAACCCCGGCTAGGCTGGGAGGCAGGGCTTGCTCATAAGAAACTTCCCCAACACACCGCAACATCCCAAAATGGCCAATAAATCTCGGACTAAGCTTTCCTTTCTTCCCGAACCTCATGATGCCCTTCATAGGCGATATCCGAAGCGAAACCCGATCACCAGCCATAAATGCCAAGTCACGAACCTTCCGATCTGCGTAGCTCTTCTGCCTGGACTAAGCTATGCGAAGTCTCTCCTGAATCACCTTTACCTTGTCCAGGGCATCCTGAACCAAGTCTATACCCAACAATCGGGCCTCACCCGACTCAAACCATCCCACGGGAGACCTGCACCGCCTACCATACAATGCCTCATACGGTGCCATCTGAATGTTGGACTGGTAGCTGTTGTTGTAAGCAAACTCTGCAAGAGGCAAGAATCGATCCCATGACCCTCCAAAATCCATCACACATGCATGTAACATGTCCTCGATAATCTGAATCGTGCGCTCGGACTGCCCGTCCGTCTGAGGGTGAAAAGTTGTGCTCAACTCTACCCTGGTGCCTAGCTCCTGCTGAATGGCTCTCCAGAATCGTGAAGTGAATTGTACCTCTGTCTGAAATGATAGATACTGGAATACCGTGGAGGCGAACAATCTCTCTGATATAAATCTCAGCCAACCTCTCCGATGAATATGTAGTCAGTACCGGAATGAAATGGGCTGATTTGGTCAGCCGATCCACAATCACCCAAATAGCATCATGCTTCTTCAAGGTCCGAGGAAGTCCAAACACAAAGTCCATGGTGATCCGCTCCCACTTCCACTCTGGAAGCTCAATTTTCTGAAGTAACCCTCCCGGCCTTTGGCCTGCTGACAGTTGAGACACTTGGCTACAAACTCTGCTATATCCTTCTTCATCCTTTGCCACCACTAGTGTTGTCTCAGATCCTAGTACATTTTCGTGGTACCCGGATGGATGGAATACCGCGAACTATGGGCCTCCTCAAGAATCAACTCCCGAAGCCCATCTACGTTGGGCACACAGATACGACCATGCATCCTCATCACCCCGTCCTCTACTATAGTCACATCTGTGGCATCACCCCACCGGAATCTATCCTGAAGAATCAAAAGGTGGGGATCATCATACTGGCGCTCTCTGATACGGTCATGAAGGGAAGATCGAGCAACCACACAAGCTAACACTCGTCAAGGCTCAGAAAGATCCAATCTCACGAACTGAATGGCTAAGGACTGAACATCTAAGGCTAGAGGCCTCTCAGCTGCATGAAGGTATGCCAAACTCCCCAAACTCTTCGCCCGGTGATTCAAGGCGTCGGCAATCATATTGGCCTTCCCGGGGTGGTATAATATAGTGATGTCATAGTACTTTAGCAACTCCAACCACCTACGCTGGCGCAAATTTAGATTCTTCTGCCTGAATATGTGTTACAAACTCCGGTGATCCGTGAATATCTCACAGAGAACACCATATAAATAATGACGCCATATCTTCAGGGCATGAACAATCACTGGCAACTCGAGATCATAAACAAGGTAGTTTTTCTCATGAACCTTCAACTGCCTGGATGCGTAGGCAATCACCCTACCGTCCTGCATCAACATCTCTCCCAAGCCAATCTTCAAAGCATCACAATAAACTGTATAGGATCCGGAATCGGTAGGCAAAACTAACACAGGAGCTGTAGTCAGGCTTGTCTTGAGCTTCTGAAAGCTCTCCTCACACTCCTCATTCCATATAAAAGATGCACCCTTCTGGGTCAGTATGGTCATAGGCGCTGAAATGGATGATAATCCCTCCACAAAACGGCGATACTACCTAGCCAAACCAAGGAAACTGCGGATCTCAGTAGCTGAGGATGGTCTGGGCCAACTCTGAACCGCCTCCACCTTCTTCGGATTTACTTTGATCCCATCCGAAGACACCACGTGGCTAAGAATGCCACAGAATCAAGCCAAAATACACACTTAGAAAACTTGGCATACAACTTCTTCTCCCTCAATGTCTGAAGCACGGTCCTCAAGTGTTGCTCATGGTCCTCCTGGGACCTAGAATATACCAGAATGTCATCAATGAAAACAATGATGAAAGTATCAAGATAAGGTCGAAATATGATGTGCATCAGGTGCATGAAGCCTGCTGGGGCGTTGGTCAGCCCGAATGACCTAACAAGGAACTCATAGTGGCCATATCTGGTCCTGAAGGTAGTCTTCGGGATATCCAGTTCTCAAATCTTCAACTGATGATAACCAGAACGTAGATCAATCTTGAAGAACACTCTAGCACCATGTAACTGGTCAAATACATCATCAATGCAAGGCAATGATACATGTTCTTCACTGTCACCTTATTCAACTGCCGGTAGTCAATACACATCCGCATCAAGCCATCCTTTTTCTTCACAAATAATACCGGAGCGCCCCAAGATGATACACTGGGCCTGATAATCCCTTCTCAAGAAACTCCTGTAACTGCTCCTTCAACTTCTTCAACTCAGGAGGAGCCATGCGATAAGGAGGAATAGAAATGGGCTGAGTTCCCGGCAACAAGTCAATGCCGAAATCAATGTCTCTATCGGATGGCATACCCAGAAGATCAGCTGGAAATACATTAGATAGTCTCTGAAAACTGGAACTGACTACACTGTAGGGGTCTCAGTACTAACATCTCTCACATAAGCCAAATATGGATCACACCCCTTCCCAACCATCCGCTGAGCCTTAAGAAAAGAAATGACTCGGCAGGGAGTATACTCCAAGGAACCTCTCCACTCTAACCTCAGAGATCCTGGCATAGCCAGCGTCACAGTCTTGGCGTGACAATCAAGAATAGCATAATAGGGAGACCGCCATACTGAGTAGTAGCAAATCAGCTCTGGTCTCAAAACCACTGACAGTAATCAAACATGACCGATATACGCGGTCCACAACAAGAGAATCTCCCACCGGAGTAGAAACATAAACAGGGGAACTCAAAGAGTCCCGGGCTATCCCCAGATGTGAAGCAAAATAGGAGTACACATATGAATATGTAGAGCCTGGGTCAAATAATACCGATGCATCCCTATGAAAAACGGGAACAATACCTGTAATGACTGAATCTGAAGCAACGGCCTCGGACCGGGACGGAAGAGAATAGTACCTGGCCTGGCCTCCCCTTCTAGGGTGACCTCGACCTCCTCGACCTCCACCTCGAACTTCTTGAGGTGGTGGGGTAGCAGCTGTGGCTGGACGAATAGCTGGAGGACCTGGTGGAAAGCGTCGAGCCTGATAAATCTGAGAGGCTCCACCCTGATAAGTCTGAGGTGGTGCGCCCCTCCTCTCTCTAGGGTAATCTCTGATCATATGATAAGGGTGACCACACTTAAAGCAACCCCTCGGAGGACGTGGCGGCTGCTGCTGACTCTGAACTGGCCTGCTCGGCTGACCAGTGATAGCACCTCGAGCAGGAGGCACCTGAGGTACTGGTGGTGCATAATAAGCTCCTGAGGTCTAGGTTGAGCTGAAATACCGCTGACTGCTGGAAGAGCTGAATGAACAGGGCGACTCACAAAACCCCTACCATAACGTGCTGCTGGTGCACGGTCTCCTGAAAAATGACCAGTCTCTCGAGACCTCTTGGCCTCTCTCTCCTCCCTGTTCCGGGCTAACATAGTCTCAATCCTCCGGGAAATACTCACAGCTTGCTGGTAAGTAATATCGGTCTCCAGCTCTCTGGCCATGCTGGTCCGAATACTGGGGTGGAGTCCCTCAATAAAGCGCCGAGCCCTCTCTGTGACAGTGACAACCAAAGCTGGTGCTTGGCGAGCCAAATCGCTGAAATAGACTGCATACTCTGACACAGTCATGGCACCCCGGCGTAGCTGCTTAAACTCCGCACGCCAAGCATCCCTAAAGCTTTGAGGGACAAACTCAAGTAAGAACATCTCGGAAAACTGAGCTCAAGTAAGCGAAGCTACCTCGTCCGGGCTACTAAGCTCAAAAGCACGCCACCACTGATAAGATGCTCCCCTCAGCTAGAAAGAAGTGAAAGAAACCCCACTCGTCTCCACAATACCCATGGTGCGGAGAATGCGATGACACCCCTCAAGAAAACCCAGGGCGTCATCCGAAGCTATTCCGCTGAACTCAGGTGGGTGGTACTTTTTGTACCTCTCAAGACGGAGCTGCTCTGCCTCAGGAACAACTATCCTAGTCTCATGCTGAGCTGGAGATACTAGGGGCATAGGAATATACTCTGGGACCTGCCCAACATGAACTATCTGCTCAGGAGTACGGGCCGTGGGAGTCTGTGTCCCTCCTCCGGCCTGGGATGTAGCTGGAGCTATCGAGAGTAGACCCGCCTGAGACAGAGTACTGAAGGCACTCAAGAACTGGGCCAATGTCTCCTGGAGGTCTAGAGTAACAGTAGGGACCTCCTGTGCCCTTCCAACTGTAGCTTCTGGGGGCTCCTCCACCTCTGCTCTAGACGGTGCTCGGGCTGCACCACGTGCTCATCCCCTGCCCCAGCCTTTGCCTCTGGTGGCTCTGACTGGGGGCTCGAGTGCCTGGTCATCAGTACGTCTGGTACGGGTACAAACCATCAGCAAGCAAGAATAGAATAGAGTTTAAGAATTTGATGACAGTAACTAGCACGATAAGGAATTCCAAGAAATTTGATTGTTCTTAACAGTTACATAGCCTCTCGAAGATAGATACGGACGTCTCCGCACCGATCCGCGAGACTCTAATAAACCGGCTTATGACTTGTGACTCCTATGAACCTAGACGCTCTGACACCAACTTGTGACGACCCAATTTACCCTCCGAAAGGTATCGTGATGGCACCTAGTCTCTATGACTAGGTAAGCCTAGAATTTGCGGGAAATAATAGAATCAATAAAATAAAAACATAAAGGATATCAAATAGCTATAACTTAACTGCTCAGCATATACAGTTTTACTTCCCAAAACCCGGAATGTCACCATAGTCACAAGCTCTTTAACAAAAATGGCTCTATACAATGAAACATCGGGAAATGTACAAGTCTTTCTATGCCTATGCTAGAGCAGAAAGGGACTCGTGGGATTCTGCGGATGCAGCAGAATTACCTAGAGGTCTCCTAGCTGCTGGTAGACAACACCTAGCCACGATACTGAGTGTTGGTATCTGGATATGCATATGGGGAAAACATGCGCAGGAAAGGGCATGAGTACTCCACATTCGGTACTCCGTAAGTGCCAAGCCTAACCCCAGTCAAGTAGTGACGAGGTCAGGTAGAGGCCCAAATGAGTTTGTAAAACAAGTCGATATACAATTTTTAAAACAGTGAAAGATAGACAAGCAATTATAAACAAGTTTAACGAAAATGGAAAGATTTAATAACATAAAGAGAGCCCTCGGCCCAGCACAACATATATCTCAAAAATAAATCAGCAATGCAGTACACAGGGAAAGCTCCCGGATCTCAGTCTGTTGTCCCAATTTAAATATGCTATGCAGTACAGGGGGAAAGCTCCCGGATCTCTGTCTGTAGTCCCAATTTAAATATGCATCTCAGTACATGGGGAAAGCTCTCGGATCTTGGTCCGTAGTCCCGATTTAAATATGAATGCAGTACAGGGGGAAAGCTCTCGGATCTCGGTCCGTAGTCCCAATTTAAATATGCCAAACAGAAGTATGTCAATTATGGCTTAAGTAAACAATCCAGGAAAACAACAAGTAAGGATAGCGCAAAACTACCTAAGCATGATGTGACTAGTAGCAAATAAGAGGGATTCAAGTTAGAACAAGTAGGCATGCTTACACTTAGGCTATCTACTCAATTAAGATAGGAAACAGTAATAAATGAGTGAAGATGAGCATTTTCATGGGAGTAAAAATAGGATTTTAGCAATGATGACCCGTGTACGCACTCGTCACCTCGCGTACACGGCGTCCACATAACAAAAATCTGTACAAAATGCCTAAGGAAAAGTCCCCAACACAGAGTTAGCAAGCCATTTACCTGGACTGCGCTAATCAACTAAATACCAAGATCTTACCACGAGTATCGGACTCCGGGTGGCCCAAATCTATTCAAATTGATTGCACGGTGTAAATATCACTTCAAGGGAACAAGATAGCTAATTATTTATAAGCTAGTATGCGAATTTAGAAAATTCGCCCAAAAAGTCCCCCGGGCCCACGTTTCGGAATCGGGTAAAATTTATATTTTCCGGACACCCATTCACTCACGAGTCTAACCATTTAAGAATATCTTAAATCGGAGGTCAAATACCCAATCAAAACTCAATAATCAGGTCTATGAAGTTCATCCCATTTTCCCCATAATTTTCGAAATTAAAGGTTAAATCTAAGATTGGAATCCTGGAATATGATCTATAAGGGATAGAAATCACTTACCCATGTTTCCCAGGTGCAAAAGTCTTCAAAATCGCCCTTCCCGAGCTCTCAAATTCGAAAAATATAAAAATGGCATAAACCCTCGGATTTGGGGTTTTAATATTCTGCCCAGGCATTTGCCTTATGCGTCGCGTACAATGAGCCGCGATCGCGGAGAGTAATGAAACACACGCCTGGAATTCTTTCATCACGATCGTGATTAAAGGTCTGTGATCGCGGACCTTCTGAGCATACAACAAGGCGATCGCGTCTGAGGCCACGCAACCGCATAGAGCAAAACACTGCACCTCACCCAGCCTTAGGATACCTTACGCGATCGCGATCCTGGGCGTGCGATCGCGGAGACCAACTTACCTGAACCATGCGATCGCGCTGGACTTGTGCGATCGTGAAGCACAATCTCTGACTATCTCAACCTAACACTACACGATCGTGGACTGATTAACTCAATAAAAGAGAACACTGATCTACTGCTGTAAAACCAGAAAACCAGCAAACGACTTAGGCCAAAATATGTTCGTTTGGGCACCCAAAACACACTGAGGCCCCCGGGACCTCAACCAAACCTACCAACCAACCCTAATTCATACAGATGTTTGTGGGCCCATGAAAATTCAAGATAGAGGTGGGTATTCTTACTTCATCACCTTCACTGATGATATGTCAAGATATGGATTTGTGTATCTTATGAAACACAAATCTGAATCTTTTGAAATGTTCAAAAGTTTCCATAGTTACTTTGAGAAACAGACTGGTAAAAGTATCAAAGTACTAAGGTCTGATAGAGGTGGAGAATATCTTAGTGAAGATTTTATTAGATATCTCAAAGAGAATGGGATTCTCTCACAGTGGACACCTCCAAGAACACCACAACACAATTGTGTGTCTGAAAGGAGAAATCGAACCTTATTAGATATGGTGAGATCTATGATGGGGTTCACTGATCTTCCAATAAATTTATGGGGGTATGCTTTGGAAGCAGCAGCATACTTACTTAATAAAGTTTCCACTAAGTCAATCTTTACAACACCATATGAGATATGGAAAGGACGTAAGCCTAACCTTAAACACATTAAAGTTTGGGGTTGTCCATCTTATGTTAAGAGACTACAGTCTGATAAACATGACTGGAGATCTGATAAGTGTAGGTTCATTGGGTATCCCAAGGAAACAATGGGATATTATTTCTATCACCCTTTTGACCATAAAGTTTTTGTGGCCAGAGGAGCAACTTTTCTGGAAAATGAATTTCTTTTAGAAGGAAACTATAATGGAGAAATAGAACTTGATGAATTTCTAGAAACTAATGAATCAACACAATATAAAGATCACGAGACCCAAGTTGAAGAACCTTTATTGGATGTTTTGAAGTTGCCAAGGAAGTTGCCATCTTCAACGGTTGAAGTTCAAGAACTAAATATAGTTCAAAAACAGGTTAATGAACAAAATCCAAACCAAATTGAACACCAACCAAATCCAGTACAAGGTGAACAAGTTGTACAAGTACCTCTTAGAAGGTCTACACAAGAACGCCATATACCAACTAGATTAAATCTAATGGTACAAGATGATGTATCAATTGAGGATGATCATAATGATGATGACCCTAAGACCTATGAAGAGGCTATACAAAGTTCTGATTATGAGAAATGGCAAAAGGCCATGGAATCCGAAATGGAATCCATGAAGGAAAATAAAGTATGGACTTTAGTTGAACCTTCAAAGGATATAAAACCTATTGGTTGTAAATGGGTTTTTAAGAAAAAGATTGGAGCAGACGGAAAGGTGGAGACCTACAAAGCCTGTCTTGTTGCCAAGAGATATCGTCAGAAAGAAGGAGTAGACTATGACGATACTTTCTCTCTCGTGGAAATGCTCAAATCAATTCGGATTTTGCTTGCTATAGCAGCATACTATGATTATGAAATATGGCAAAAGGATGTGAAAACAGCTTTCCTTAATGGTGAGCTAGAAGAGGATGTGTACATGACACAACCTAAAGGTTTCACATCTTCGTCTGATCATAATAAAATTTGAAAGCTACAAAGATCCATTTATGGACTATAGCAAGCTTCTCGAAGATGGAATATTCTCTTTAACAAGACAATTGAAAAGTTCAATTTTGTTAGATGCGAAGAAGAACCTTGTGTTTACAAAAAGGTTAGTGGAGCACAATTATATTCTTAGTGTTGTATGTTCATGATATATTGCTCATAGGGAATGAGATACCGGCATTGCAAAGTACAAAGATTTGGCTATCTGAACAGTTCTCTATGAAAGACTTGGGAGAAGCAGCTTATTTATTAGGAATAAAAGATCTATATAGATAGATCTAGGAAACTGCTTGGAATTTCCCAGTCTTTGTACATTGATACCATCTTAAAGAGGTATAACATGGATAATTCCAAAAGAGTCTATCTCCCAATAGGCACTGGAATTACTCTCAGTATGGAGGATTGTCCTAAAACACCTAAAGAGAGAGAACGCATGAGTAGGATCCATACGCTANTTGGAGTGACTAGCCGATATCAGGCAAATCCTGGTGAGGAACATTGGAAGGTGGTGAAGACCATTCTTAAGTACTTAAGAAGGACTAAAGACCAATTCCTCATCTATGGAGATTTCGAGTTGAAACTTGAAGGTTATACTGATGCAAGTTTCTCTTCAGATAAAGATGATAGCAAATCTATTTTTGGTTATCTATTCACCTTAAATAGTGGTGCGATGGCTTGGAAAAGTTTCAAACAAGCTACAGTAGCTGATTCAGTGACTGAAGCAGAATATACAGCAGCTAGTGAAGCTACTAAGGAAGCTGTATGGATGAAAAAGTTCTTAACTGAACTTGGTGTGGTTCCTTCAATAGAAGGTGCGGTTCCACTGTCGTGTGACAATACTGGAGCTATTGCTCAAGCAAAAGAACTAAGATCACACCAAAAGTCCAAACACATTCTGCGAAGGTATAACTTGATAATAGAGATCATTGAACGTGGAGACGTCGAGATTCAAAAGGTTGATGGAAAGGAAAATGCCGCAGACCCATTCACTAAAGCTCTTGGGGCAAAGGAGTTTGGCAAGCACAAGCAGAAATTGGGGATGAAGTACAAGAGCGATTGGCTCTAGTGCAAGTGGGAGATTGTTAGGGATAGAATAGATATTTCCTAGATCCAATATCATATTTGATGATTTGAACATATTTTTGTGAACATTATTTGATATATATATATATATATATATATATATGGAATTTGATATTCTTTTATCATAGCTATTATTAATGACTTTATTAATTTAATAAGGTCCTTGATTAAATGGTGAGACTTGTCATTGTGATGGAGATCGTGATAATGAGAGTAAAGTCTCTTACAATTTAATCTAAATTTGTTCTTGATCGTAGGATTATTAATTTGGACATTAGTAATCCGGCTAGATCAATATTTATGTGAACGTCTTTATATGATAAAGATTAGTTGATCTCATTAACTAAATCATATAGATAGATGACTACAAGAATATCGGTCTTTAGCGAGGGGAAATTTGGTCATTAAAAGTCCAAATTCAGTCGCTATAAGTCAATAACGACCGAGAAAAATCCGGTCGTCACCGGTCATTAAAAGGCCCGTCGTTAAAAGTTAACGTCGCTTTTCAATCCGGTCGTTAAAGACCCTTTAGCGACGGCATAATTCTAGTCGTTATACATCATTTTTAGCGACAGAATCTCCCCTCGCTAATTTGTCATCCAGTCGTTAAAAGTCTTCAATTACAACATTTAAGTTGGTCCTTACAAGTGCTTTTAGCGACCAAAAGTCCCTTTGTCAATTGTATAATTAAATTTAACAACCAAATTTTCCTTCGTTAATCCCTAATAAACTTATTAAGAAACATGTTATTAAAGAGTTACGATAATCACATTTCCTTTGCTAGTGTGAAATTTTACCAAATTCAATTACAAAAATTTATATTTCACGAATAATAATACTTATTTTATATGTTTTAATACACACACCAAAAATATTTGAAAATAAACCAAATAATTGATATTTGTTAATACAAAGAACTAAGCATCACATTACCAGAAACCAATCCAAATAGTATAACATCATTTTAACAATTCCTAAAACGAGAAAAATAAAATTGCAGCATATGTACACAAGACAGTGCCCTCAAATCATCCCTAACATAACAAAATTCTCTTGTTCTTCTATTTGCTATGCACTTTCTTCAAGAATAGGTTCTTCAGACTTCAAGTTTTTGATCTGCTAAAATAATAAGTTTATGTCAGTTTAGCAAACAAGAATAAAAAATTAAAGAAGAAGATCGGATTCATTAAAGGCTACAGTTATCGACATAGTCAAATGACATAACAGTAGGCAATATTGTAGCATAAAAATGACGCATTATATTTCATATGTTCGTGGATAATGATAAGAAGACTGATGATAGTTCCAAATCACACAATCCTAGTCATACTAAAACCTTTATAGGGAAATATCATATTCTAGGAAGCAATTCCAATAGATATAAAGCTTCATGCAATTCTAC
The DNA here is from genome assembly GCA_005239525.1 of Nicotiana knightiana. Classification (NCBI taxonomy): domain Eukaryota; kingdom Viridiplantae; phylum Streptophyta; class Magnoliopsida; order Solanales; family Solanaceae; genus Nicotiana; species Nicotiana knightiana. The sequence goes on along the minus strand of ML426354.1, from coordinate 26,852 downwards.
ACATAATGGGGACAAGCGATTGTTATACAAAAAACATATAGAAACTTTTGAGAAAGGGTCGATAATAACTGCAAATCAAGTTTCAATGAATTACAAGGTGATTATTTGTTCGTATATCAAACTTCCTTTACAACTCACCTTTTGGTTCTGCTTTGAGGTCCATTATTTCATCAATACTCTGTTCATTGAGTCACATTATGATAATTCTAGTTAATATTGCGTATGGAACTTCAGTTTTGCTTATAAATTTACTTGTACTTTTAATTTAAATTCATAAACCTTAATTTTATGGAAAATATTCACATGAACATTGTAACAATTTTATCACTGAGTATACTATTCATGGAATCTAGCACACATTTGTATACAACTTCTAGGATATGTCAGATGTATAGAAACATACTATATAACATATCAACTTTCCAATTAAATATATGATAGAAACGCACTTTTGATAATTATAAGCTCTTCGCATTACTTGAGCAGAGTCCAAAATAATGTCAACCCAAAACTATTCATATGCCATTTAGTACCATTTTTTGAAAGGCAGTAGCATAAAAAATCTATTAAGGTGTCACTTTTATCCTTTTTTATTTTTTAGCAGAAAAATGACACATTACATTTTTTATAGTCGCGGACAATGATATGAAGATTGATGACAGAATTTATGTAATTCTACACATAACAGGGGACAAGTGATTGATATACAAAAATCACACAATCTTGTCATACTTAAACTTGCACAACGAAGTATCATTTTTTGTGAAGCAAGCCTTATATAGAGTTTTATGCAATTCTACACATAATATGGACAAGCGATTGATATACAAAAATCATAGAAAAACTTTTGAGAATGAGTCAATTATGACTTTAAATCAAGCCTCAATGAAGAACCCGTGATTACTTGTTCATATATCAAACATTCCTATGCAACTCACCTTTTAGTTTTACTTTGAGGTCTATTATTTCGTTGTTATCTGTTCATTGAGCTAGATTATGACAACTCTAGGTGATAATAGGTATGGAACTTGATTCTTACTTATAAATTCACTTGTCTCGTTGACTATGTTTTTGTTTAAATTAATAAATCTTAATTTTATGGAAAAAATTCATATGAATATTGCAACAAATTCATCACAAAGTATAATAGGATTTTCAATCTACTAACCGGTTTAATGCTTCAATTTATTTTTCACTTGAAGATGATGATGAAGCGTGATTATACACCACACTTGCAAGTTGTGCATATTTACTCTCTATATCTTCACATTTATTCTCTAGCCCTTCCATGCATCCTTTTAGCGATTCATTTTTCTTTTCAGTAGCATTTATCTTCTCTAACATTGCAGCCTTTGAGGAGTTACCATCTTTTAACTCCTAAGCATTAATCCCTCCACCAAATCCGACTACATGACTTTTGCGTTGAGGTCCGAAGCACCTTTATACAACCTCAATATTTGTAAGAGATGATTCGGATTGCACCAGTTCTTGAATTTTAGCCTACAAATTATAAGTCAAGTTAAAATAATGTAACACAAAAAATAAAATAATGTAAAATAAAATTTATCAATAAACACACATATTTTTTATTGGTTTCAGGTTCGACACTTGTCGTCTTTCTTGCGAGTCAAAACGAAGATAGTTGCCATATTTGGGGGATTACCATCTTTGCCTCCTTTCACATTTAAATAAATAAGTCACAGAATCCTTTTAACAAAAAGATGAGATTCATAATAGAAATTGTAATATTTACTCACCAATTTATAAATGATCTCTCGAATAGGCTTATTACCCATACGATGAGTCATCCTCAACTTAGACCTATTGATCGAATTTCTTGTACTTGTTTTCTAAATTAACAATGCGCCGTTAAAATTTTGATCAGCCACTTAATATAAGAAGATGTTAATAAATAGATATGAAACCTTACCTTAAATTTTTACAATTAAGAAATGCTCTTTGACCACCCATTCCAATCACACTTGTCTACACTCAGGAACATATCTTAAAGCATCACAGAATATCTTAGATTTTATGTTCTTGTGCAGCGATCCTCTCCAATTGTTCCATAACTTTCTCATATGTTTCAAGACATGATCTCATTGATCATTTATATCATCTTTATCAAATTTATCCTACAATATTTTACAAGTATTATTAACCATGAAACTCAAAATTTTCTAATAAACTACAAAGATAAATATTTACCAACTATGTGTATCATAGGAGATTATAATGATTATAATGATTATACAATCGAGTTCTAGTTTATAGTATGCGCATATTCCTTCAATAAAAAAGTGAAGCGAGCATGAGTTGATATTTAGTTCTACTTAACAGGAAAAAGAAGGATACTTATGCACAAATATACATGCAATAGTGGAAATGAGAGGTTAGATAAATTTGAAGCAGCAAATATGCATGATTGAATATTAAATAATAGAATAAAAAGGTTTGTGTCACGATTAAAAATTAGGAACAAAGTATATCAGCTATACCATACAAATGCAGCTTATACGAAAGCAAAACTTGCGTGGTTACTTTGCATATATACGCCTGTTGTAAAATAATTTTGGTCAATCCAAATACTTGCAAATGAAATTCCCTAGCAAAGTAGTGTTCTCATATATAAAGGCAATGACCATCAAATAAATTTAACCAAGAGATAAAATATATTAACAAAGAGAGAACCTATGAAATCTGATTTACCTTGGGTGCTGCAGATAGAAGGTAGATACAACGATAGTTGTGTTCAGGATCTAAAACTTGGCAAACGCGAGATATTTCAAGGAGGTAAGTTATAATAGTTGCACCAAGTATTCTTCCACTTTTTTCAAACTGAATATCCACAAAAATGATTGTAACAACATATGTAACGAGCATGCAGAAGAAAAAAATATATGTCAAAGCAACTAAATGAGTCGCTTCTTGATTGGAAGCATCAGAAGAACAATACCTCACCTCCTTGATTGTTATGTGTAACTGTTTTGGCATTGTCAAATGCTTCAAGTACGTACTGGATTTGACTGGAGATAAAATAATAAAGAGCTAAAAGAAAGAGAAAATTAGTAAAGAAGGCTTCTAAGAAAATGAGAGGCAACCCTTAAACTTGAAGACTTAAGCCTGAAAACAGAAGTGTGCCATTAGCTTACACACCCTTGTAAGTTTAAGGAGTAAATTTTTTTAAAACAAGCTAAACTCATCAAGATCATACAACTTACCTTTGCTGCTCGATAGTTCTCCCTTCAATGCCTTTACGGTCACCCAAATAATAAGCAAGGTATTACTTTAGAATTTTAGTAGTTTCAATCTAACCAGTCCCACTTTCACCAATGACCAATATAGAATTGCTTTTACCTTTATTGATTATTTTCCGTATTCATTTTGATATCTCAGTTATGATTGTATCTTTCTGAGGGTAAATCTTGTGGAGTGGAAGTTGAACACATGAGTACCTGTAAGCGGCATCGGCAATAGCAAAGACATGAGGACTTAGTTCGCCAAGTTGGGCTCCATTGTATTGTTCCATCATGTGGTGATCGTATAAATGGGGCAACTTTTGAAATGGATTGATGGCGATGAGAATACCTCCAGTATAAGTCTGTCATAAAGTTACATTATTATACAAGATTATGATTTTACCATCCTTAGATGCAGCAATTCATTCTCACCAATCTACAGAATATGGACCGTAAACTTCAATAGATTTTATTGAGTTGATATCTTGTAGCCAAATTCTGCAAGACGTCAGGCTCATGAAAATATGATAACTTGGTCATGTCATCAACTCCACCAGCAGGAATCTTCATCTTTGGGATATATGTTTGATACATTTATTGTAACCTAGATGAATTGAAAAGTGAAATATATGTAAACTGTTACGAGCTAAGACGTTGCCAATTTAGAGGTGTGTTTCATGCATTCAAATTTGTGTCTAACCCAAATTAAGAGGAAATGAGACTACCCTTTATTAAGGTATTCTTAAACAAACAAAAAAAATAAAAAGAGTAAATTTACTTGAATCAGAGCAATGATGTTTCTGCCTTTCACTAGAAAGTCATCATATGATGAGACATCACGCATGTCAAAATATTTGTTCAAATACTCTCCCAGAATAAGTGGAAAGAAAGGATATAGCGCAAAGGCAGTTAAAATATATGTCAATACTCCTCGCACTCCCTTTGTAATGGAAGTGTAATATAATTTATAAGCTAATGTGGAAGCGACATACGCTCCTAAACTCACAAACTATGAAAAGTTGTACAACTAATCTAAGATCATGCTTAAATTCTAAAACAAGCCATGCCGAGACACTCATGAATAAGATCATGTGCACTGGCAAGTATTTGAATAACACAATGAAGTTCATAATCCATAATACATTCATTTGCAGTTCTGACAATGGATTTCCCACTCGAGATTCGTCTAAGCCACTTAGAAAATCATCTTATTAGTTAAGTATCTCCTTAAATGAATTCCAAAATACATACTGAAATTGCTATGGAAAGACAAATAAGTAAACTTAAATTGCAAGAATAAGATATCGTTTCGTGTAAAAGAGCTATGATATATCGTCCTCCCACCAAATGTCTAGACCTGAACATCTTGTCCATTAATCTGTGACACTTGTCCGTTAATCCAAGCAACTAATTGATCCCCAATCTATACATGCGAACCTATAATGATATTTACTGGAGTGCTCTGCATACAATATACCTTTCCATCTGAAGAATATTTTTAGAGTCTATTTAAATAGTTTCTCACACCTAGAATTCCAATGGCCTATAATCCAAGTAAACAACCTTACTACCCTTACAATAAATGATGAATAAGTGTGTCAAATTTCTTGTACTCTTGATAAATGAGAACTAAAGATTTTCTATTCTTTATTTATTTATTTATTCTCTTGAGGCATTATTTTCTATTCAAAAACTTTTCTCTATAAAATACACAATCTCTATGGCAAAAGATCACCACTAGTCAATATAGAGCACCTAAATGTAGAAACATTAAAACTATTTAAAATCTATAGTCAACGCACATCTGTTTTTGAAGTTTTGTTCATGCGAAAATTGACAAATTTAGCACAATCTAGTAAGAAGCAACAACTGTTCTGTAAACCTTACAATATGCTCTTCATCAAAGTCAAACTCGATCCCTAAAACAATCTGTTCTCCCCTGATTGATCAGTTATGTTATTAAAAAGAATTTCCTTTCTTTCAAAACAAACTCAATCCTCAAATATAATCCGCTTTACAAGAAGAATACAAATATTTGACAAATAAGGTAAAGGCGAGCAAAATTCAATGAAACAAAAAAGAAACTTTTATCATCAATACTCTTAAAATTTGGATGTAATTATAAAAAAAAGGGCAGGCCGGTGCACTAATGTCACGACCCGAAATCTCACCTTCAGCACGTGATGGCGTCTAACATTGAACTCGCTAAACAAGCCAACGTTACTAGTTATTCCGATTTATTCCTTTGTTGTTTAGCATTTTTAAAAGTGACATATAAGAACAAATAGATATGAGAAAGCGGAAGGTAAGAAATTCAACATCTTAAATAATAATTCGTACAAAAAATTTCTTAAATATATCCCCAAGACTGGTGTCACAAATTCACGAACAGTCTAAGATTTTTGCTAAAAACAAAGTCTGAACAAAACAATACAATTGTCTCAGAAGTACAAGAGAAGATAGAAATAAAAAGGAATGAGATAGGAGGTAACGCCAAGGCTTGCGGACGCCTGCAGGACTACCTCAGTGTCGCCTGTGGACTGAAAGACACTCCCTCGATCACTGTTCACCGGGTCCGGTACCGTAATCTGCACAACATAAAGAAGTGCAGGTATAGCATCAGTACAACCGACCCCATGTACTGAGTAAGTGCCGAACCTAACCTCAATGAAGTAATGACGAGGCTAGGACATGACAAATAATAAACACCTGTGCAATTCAATAATATATAATAAAAATAACGGCAGAAAGTAAACAATTAAGTACAACTACGGGAAGAACATGCCAGGGTACAAAGGGGAAAACACTTATTGAGTAACAGAACATGGCAACCGTCTAGTATCAGAATAACAACAGAGAACAAACAAGTGCACGACATCACCCTTCGTGCTTTACTATCATTCTCACCAAAACAAGTGCACGGCATCACCCTTCGTGCTTTTACCTCACAATATCACGGCACGACATTATCCTTCGTGCATTATCTCTCATATTATGGCACGGCATCACCCTTCGTGATTTTAAAATCACAATATCGGCACGGCATTAACCTTCGTGCTTTTAAATATAAATCATGGCACGACATCACTCTTTACAATCTTCCTCACCCAACAATAACCAGAACAACAATTTGGCAAGGAAGAACCACAATACAAACCATAATTTACAACATCTCGGCAAGGGAACAATAATAGAAATATCACCGTCCCGGCAAGGGAACAATAACAGAAATATCACCGTCCCGGCAAGGGACCCAGCTATAACCAATCTCACTGAACGTACAACATAACCAAATAATCCTCAACCGAACAACTAATCAACAGTGTTCACAACCAAGTATTTCCAACAATTGAATAATCTCCAAAATAGAAGCTACTTCATAACACAGTGGATATCGAGGAAAAACACATATACCACAAGATATGACTCACGGGCATGCGTGACAACAAGGTATAGGTACTTTTCACCTCACCTATACATTGAACATGATAATAACACGTAGCACATATGACTCAACACCTATTCCCTCAAGTTAGGGTTAGGCCAAACACTAACCTCGATTCCAAGAATCCAAATCAAGCCTCTAGCACTGCTTTCCCTCTCGAATCCAACTCCGAAACTATAGTATCTAGACATAATCGATTCAACAATATCAATAATGACTCAATATTTCAATCCCAAAGCCTAAATATGCATTTTTCATCATTCTTCCAAAAATACCAAAATTCGACCCTGGGCCCGCTTGGTCCAAACCCGAGGTTCGGACCAAAACCCGATCACCCATTCCCCCACGAGCCCGAGTATACAATTTGTTTTGAAATCGACCCCTAAACGAGGTTAAACTCCCCAAAATTCCAAAAGCCCTAACTCTACCCAAAGCCTTAATTTCTACCTTTTAACCCATGACTTGAGGCCTAGAATCTAATAATAGTTGATGAAAATGAAAGAAGGCGGAGTTAAAAACACTTACCTATAAAGTCTCCCAAGAATCGCCCAAGAAGAGTGGAGAAGAAGAAAATGGTGAAAGATGTCAAAATCCCGTAATGGGTATTCTGTTTTTGAGCATTTAAATAACTGGGCGAAATTGGCTACCGCGATCGCAACATGTTCCATGCGATCGCGGAGGGTACTAGTCTTGGACTTACGCGATTGAGAAGTGAAGGCTGCGATTGCAGAGAAACCGGACATGGACCCACGCGATCGCGAACCGATTGATGCGATCGCATAAGGGAAAATACCCGGCCCCCTCGCTTAAAGCTAGAGTAAGCTAGAGTATACTGACCTCCCCCTCGCTTAAAGCTATGTGATAGCAGCTAACCCTACGCGATCGCATAGAGCAAAACATCAGACACCAGCAATAGCCTATTTACACCAGATTTTTCGTAAGTTTAGCACCCAGACACCTACCCGAAACTCACCCGAGCCCTCGGAGCTCAAAACCAGATATACACACGACTTCAAAATCATCCTACAAACTTATTCGAGTAATTAAACCACTAAAATAACATCAAAAACAATGAATTAAACTCAAAAATCCATAGAATTCTCTCAAACTTCATAAACTTCTAAATTCTCCAATTTTGATCTGAAACATGTCAAACCAAGTCCGTTTCTTACCAAATTTCACAGATAACTCACATAACATATAGTGAACCTATTCCAGGCTCCGGAACCAAAATACGGGCTCGGTAACACAGATTTCACATCAAAGTTCATTTTCAAAAGTCTTTCTTATTTTCAGAAAATAATTTTCTTTAAAAATTCATTTCTCGGACTTGGGACCTCGGAATTCGATTACGGGCATACGCCCAGGTCCCATATTTTCCTACGGACCCTCCGGGTCTGTTTAAAAATGTTGACCAAAGTCAACTTTATTCCATTAATTGTCATAAATTCAACTGTTCAACACATTTCCACATATAGACTTCCCGGCTACTCGGGTTGTGCACACACATCGAGGTGAGATTAACGGAGGCTTTCGGGGCCTCGGAACACAGTTTTGCTAAATTTACACAAGATGACCTTTTGGGTCATCATAACTAAGCTTCCGCTACGCGCGGGGCCGGGGATATATTAGAAAATATGTAATTATTACAAATTCCACCAATTTCTTAGTAGATTAATATAATTTTGGTCAAGACCCTTCAGCTATTTCTAGAGATTTGTGTTAGTATTATTCTTTTGCTATTTGTGTAAACTTATTATGTAATTGGTATTAGTTTTTTGAGGGATAAATTCCCTCTCTTTTCCATTGAGTTTCATTCCTTCTTTCCAGTGCTCCCCACACAACCCTAAGCCCCAACTCCCTCTTCCTTTCTATCGTGTATTCCTTTTTCTCTATCCAATATTCGGTAAATTGAGAGATAGTGGAAGTTCATAGCTTACCTTGACAAGAAGGAGAATAAAACCCTAGGTTTCAGAGAAGAAGACAACTTTTGCAGATAGTCGATCGCTCAACTTGTACTAGTATTCTTGTAACTGCAAGTTGTCTCTGTGGTCTACTGATGAAACATAGGGAAGTGTTTTGTTTAGGAGGGGTGGTGACGAGAGTTGAGGGTATGCGTGGTCTGATTGTGGGTTGGGTAAAAAAAAAAGAGGGGAAAACTAGCGCCTATTTATTGGTCTTATTGCTTATAACCTATTTTAACGTCTGGATTATTTTATTTTCACCGACTGAAAATCGTCCCTTCGTAAATATTAAACAAAAAATAAACTTTAACGACTGGAAAAATAATTGGTCGTTATAGATACACTTTTAACGACTTGATTCAAGTCCCTTCGTGAGAATTTTGTCGTTAAAGGTCAATATTGTTGTAGTGGATGCATATGGAGATATGATCATTGAACCGACTCATTGGATAATTCCTAATGGTTAGAATTACCATAAATTGCCAGCAGGATATTCTCTTGAAGAATGTGATGTAAGAGTTTCTTTTGACCTGAGATCGTCATAGTAATTGACAAATTATTTATTGTGCTTTAATACTAGACACCTATGGCCCTAGGGCGATAGTTGAAAGAATATTGAGTATGATTAAATACTTTTAGGATTAGTGATTGATCAAGATGAAATCTATCAACTCTTGGTAATGAGTTTAAGCTCCATGTTTTCATGAATTATAAAGACCAAACTAAGACCTTGGCCAGGGCAATTGAATGAAAGAAGGAAAGAGTTTCTTAGGTCATTCAATGGTCGATTATATTTGACATGAACACATAGTTGGCCGCCTATTAGGATTTGACAGTTGAACCATATCCTAGGGTGATCCAGAGCTATAAGGACAGAAGGAATTATTACATTATTCTTCTACTGGTTCTTGAGAGTAAATTTATACTTCATTCAATCTGGTCATTAAGGAGTGTTGCTAGACGCCACCTAATTAGTATATTAATGTGATCAATTTACTACTGATTTTGTATTGAACCTATGGGGTCGCACACTAACGAGTGTTCTGGTCTTTGCTAAAGGATTAATTATTTTATTATTTGGTAATTAAATTATAGAATTTAATTAGTCAAATATTGAAATTATTAGTCCAAGTGAAATATTATTATATTCCTTACTAGCACAGAAAATATAATTAATATTATGAATAAATTAAAGTTTTTTATTTGGAATAGAAAATTAAATTATGTCTCTTGGTTAAGATATATATAATTAGAAATTTATTTTATATAAGAGATGTTTTATAAAATATTTATTAAGAAAGGAGGTTGATGGAAACTTTGTCAAGTGAATTTGAATTCACGACAAAGTCCACAAGGAAATGTCGGCCGCCACAATATTTTATATTGAATGGGATTCAGTTTTCCATAAAAGAAAACTTATACTTGGTTTAGAATTGTACAAGGAAAAGGTCACTGCATGTAACCTTTCCTTTATCACAGTGGAAAAGGTTTTTCTAAAAGGTTATAAATAATTCCAATTGGCATGAAATTTACGGTGGAAAAAATAACAGGTTTGAGAAGCCACAAAAATCAAGAGACAAACATTCTTGACAAGAACAGTTCTTGTCGTGCAACGTTGAGTTGAGATTTTTGAGAAAAATTTCAGCATAATATTTTGTTTAATTTATTCGCAGGTTTTATTGATCAAAGAGTTGATAGCAAGAGTCGATTTTAGTGTGAATACGCATAAAGTATTCGCATTATCGAAGAAAATTTGAAACGAGACTCTTTTCACCAAGTACGTCTTAGATCCAATCTTTGACATGTAAATAATTTTAAACACGAAAAGTTCTGTCTAAGATTGTTATTGTCTTCCGCTGCGTGTTACGAACACCTATATGCAATCCTTCAGTGGTATCATTTGAATGTTGGTTTGATTTACTTATAATTCAATTCTATCATTTACTTTCATATTTATCGATCAATGTAGAGTGAAATCACATATCCTTAAAATCACAAATAAATTTAATTGTTATTCAAATCTTAAGGTAAACAATATTCACGGTGAAAAACAACTAACAGGACGGACATATTTGACACAAAAGATAACGGTCGAAACTCTCATAGACCTAAAGACAAATAGAGGAAAACTATTAGACAAATCGCCAACGTTAAGGATAAAATTTCTAGGTTCCATTTAGAGTTATGAATAATGTGACATACATCGGGTTCTCCTTTACCAGTATGTGGGTGGGGGGGGGGGGGGGGGGGGGGCAGAGGGCAGGGGGCGCCATGGAATAATATATTTGTTTATGATTTCATATTTTTAATCCAATTACCATGCCAGAGATTAATATTGGGTATTATTTTAACCCGCGTCAAATACTATTTACATTCGTTAGTAAAAAAGTTGTTCAATATATATATATCGCTCTATACAATGTGATTTTTCCTGCCTAATTGCCTATGGCCCATTTTGTTTCTCTACGATTTTCCATCCTACGTGCGGATGTTTTTCCAAATATACTGTTTAACATCATGTTAGTAATCCCAACCTTTTGTAAGGTATTTAAAAGAGAAGATTCTTCTTCCAAATATATTAATGTTTATCTAGAGATCCACCAATAATTATTCTATTGAGTGACAATAATTGTATTTTTTTTTTTTTGCTGGAATAGACAGGTGGCTTATTTAAAAAAAAATTGATGTGATTGTGTAAATATTTTATAGGTAAAGCTATTCTATAGTTTGTTGATCGTAATTAATTATCTTCTGACCCATAAAAGTCATATTTGAACTCCGGCTCTAAATTAAATCATTCAGCTCAAAAGGTCATGTGACATAGAGAAACTGGTCCACATATTCAGGTTAATACCATGTAAAATTTTCAAATATGTGGATACTTTAAATTACGTGTTTATTTGTACTTTTTGCCAAACATTTGTGCAAATTTGAGAATAATCTTTTAGAAGAAAAGGGCTTTTCAACACTTTTCTTAATAAGCATTTAAGAATATTCACAAAATTTCTTGAACATAACTACAAACTAAACACGAATTTTTGGTAAGAGAAGTTTATCAAATTTAATTAAGTACTTTTTTCAAGTAATTTTCCGTATGGGCTCTATCTTGCTACTTTTTAGTTAATATCAAGTGATATATGCATGTTAAAGTATATAATTTTATCATGATCGACGAACTTCGCCTGGATCTGCAAAAATTAAATGACCAAAAGATATGCAGTACCAAATGTAGCATGTTTTTTTTTAAAAAGAAAATTTCTATAATAGATCTCCTTCACAATGAAAAGCTCAAATTAAAAGATATTCCATATGTTGTATTTTATGTGACATTATTATATTTGAATTATTAAATTATGTCGGCTAATAGTGATATTCACGAAGTTTTCAAAATTGTGAACTTCATTCAGAAAAGTTTAAAGAATTTCTGCCCGAATTCATACTAAAAATTCAATTTGACCTATAACTACGAAGTCCTTCACATCAAATGAGACGAAGGAAGTACAAGATGATACACACACATACAATAGCAGAACCAAGTCTGTAGACACTTGAAAATCTGTCTCTTCATCAAAATCAATATATGTTGCTATTTTTGTGATATCAAGTCTTGAAAGGGTAGTATTATGGTTTAAAGGTGCAATTTTCAGAAGGAATATGTTGAGACATATACTTGACGAGAAATAATATTGTGAACATGTCGACATTATTCCTTTGCATGAATTAATTCTCAAGCATATGATAACATTTATGTGCATCTTAATCAATCAGTCAAGACATCTTTACATTCTTTTGAAATTGGATCTGAAACAGCATATTCATAAGATTTATTTAAGATGCAGATCTTTTGGGTAAAAGAAAAAGCAAACTATTTATTCTCATAATGTTTGGTTGAGTCTCCTCATCGGTGACACATAATAGCATCATGTTGGTTTATTTAGTGTATTCTTGAGTTATGAGGAAATAAACATTCGTTAAATTATATAATTCAATAGTTAACTCTGAGAATAATATTTCTAAGCTGCTAGTTAATTATCAAGTATTAACTAAAGTCCAAATTTAGTGTCATGTGATAATAGATCTGCGACCTTATGATGGAGGGCTGGCTGATAAGGACGGGTTAAACAAGACAGACAGACTTCTAGGTTGGCAAGCTTTTGATAACATTTATGTGCATCTTAATTAATCAGTCAAGACATCTTTTTTACATTCTTTTGAAATTGGATCTAAAACAGCATATTCATAGGATTTATTTCAGATGCAGAGCTTTTGATGCGAACTGTTTATTCTTATAATGTTTGGTTGAGTCTGCACATCGTGACACATAATAGCATCTTATCTATAGTGTTGAGTTAAATTCTACGGGTAGGTAATAATTTTTTGCACCTTTTGAGCTGGAACATACCGTATAAAGTGAGTGCTTCCTAGGATTTGCCTAAGTCCTTAGTTCTTTTGTTATGTATGTAGTATTGTAAAGACTGTCAAATAAAGCACACAAGATTTAACTTGGAAAAGTATCCCCAAAAGGCAAAGTCGGATATAAGTCAAACTCAACTAAAACAAATGAGTCGAAAAAGAAGTTTTAGATTACAACTCCTACAGTTTAAGATTCAAACCCACACATAACAGTACCACAACTGTTATATACTCTCAAGTCACCCTAACTTGAGAAACTAGAGTTCTCAAGAATAAAATCGTGCTAAATTCGTGTTTTATGACCCAAAATTGCCAAACAATGAGGAACAGTCATGGCGAGACGATGACTATCGTTCATTAGGTAGTTTCTAATGGGCCCGTAAAATTTTAGGCGATTCGAAACCTGTCGCCCGAGTTCATGCAGTTGGCGTGGACTATACCACCTAAAAATTCGGAAATCGTCCTGAATTCCTATTTTATGGCCCTAAAAGGCCAAAAAACGAGAAATGTTTATATTGAAGCGATGACTATTGATTATTTGGTTGTTTATGGTGGTCCTCCATAATATTGAAGCAATTCAAAGTTGGTCACCCCCAGTTCTTGCAAATGGCATGGACTATAGCACATGAAAAATTGGAAATCGTGTCGAATTCCTTTTTATGGTCCTAAAATACAAATAAAATGAAGAACGATCATGGCGAAGCGATGGTTATTAATCATTGGTCGTTTCTAATGGGCCCGTAAAATTTCAGGAAATTCGGAATTGGTCGCCCGAGTTCATGTAGTATACAAAAAATTGAAAATTGTGCGAAAATCTTATTTATGACCGTAGAACGCCAAAAAAAGAGGGAACAATCATGGAAAATCGATGATTATTTTTCGCTAGGTCGTTTCTAATGGGTCTGCAAAATTTTAGGAGATTTGGAGCAGTCACCGGAGTTCATGCAGGTGACTTGGACTATAGCACATGAAAATTCAGAAATCATTTTGAATTCCTATTTTATGGCCCTAAAATGCCAAAAAATGAGGAACGATCATGGTGAAGGGATGACTATTATTAGTTAGGCCATTTTTTATGGGCCCGCTAAATTTTAGGTTAAAAATTGCACGGGGTACCCTATTTGGTCGCCCCCATTTAACCTATACCCGTTTTTTAAAAAACTTTTAACTTGTACCCACTTTTTAAATAACTTCAGCTCCCTTCCTCTCGCTGAGCTGAAGTTCACCAGTTAAGCTGAAGTTCGCCAGTTATAAAGACAAAATTTCAGCATACGGGGCTGAAGTTCCCTAGTTACAAAGACAAAGTTTTCCAGCTTCCAAGTTATAAAGACAAAGCTCTAGAGCTGAAGTTTTGTCTTTGTAAACTGGGGAACTTCAGCCCTGCATGCTGAAGTTCCCCAGTTACAAAGACAAAACTTCAGCTCTAGAGCTGAAGTTCCCTAGTGTAACTGGGTAACTTCAGCCCCGTATGCTGAAGTTCCCCAATGTAACTAGGGGAACTTCAGCCCCGTATGTTGAAGTTTTTGTTTTTATAACTGGAGAACTTCAGCCTCGTATGCTGAAGTTCCCTAGTTACAAGTTTTTGTCTTTATAACTGGGGAACTTCAGCCCCGTATGCTGAAGTTCCCCAGTTACAAAGACAAAACTTCAGCTCTAG
>ML426353.1:0-53573 GCA_005239525.1 Nicotiana knightiana | reverse complement strand
ATGTTTTTGGGTCTATTTATATGTTTAGGATGAACCCTAAACGTGTAAAAGACTTCTATTCCAACTTGGAAACACTTAAAAACCTTTAAAACTCGGACTTTACCGGAACAGGCACCCTGGTGTTAGGGGTCTAACGCCTGGCTAACGCCAGGCACCCTCTGGAGTTTGGGCTCTAACGCCTGGCTAACGCCAGGCACCCCCTGGCGTTTGGGGTCTAACGCCTGGCTAACGCCAGGCACCCTCTGGAGTTTGGGCTCTAACGCCTGGCTAACGCCAGGCACCCCCTGGCGTTTGGGGTCTAACGCCTGGCTAACGCCCGGCTTGTCCCGGATCGCTCCTTTTTGACTTTTGCGCGTATTTTCCGACGTTTATGCTCTCATTTAGCTCGGCTTCCATTTCCAACTCACCTACACATTAAATAAGCTTCATTAGGCACATACGACGTGTATTTTTATCATTAAAGCACATAAAATGCAAGGTATATAATGCTTAAAATCATGAATTCTAGCCACGCATCAGGGGTCCCGGGGGCCTCGGGTATGTTTCGGATGCCCATCAGATGATATTAGAACTTGGAAGAACAACTGGACCAATGCTGGTTCTGGTGTCTCGCACCTGCGATGGATCTTCCACAGGTGCGGCGAGGAGCTCGCAGGTGCAGATTTGGCCAAATACCCAGTCCTCGCAGGTGCGGTTTGTTTTCCGCAGATGTGGAGCCGCAGGTACGGCCAATTGACCGCAGGTGCGACCCCAGGCCTTTTAGTGGGTTTTTCACCTGTGATGGTATTTCCGCAGGTGCGGGACTGCAAGTACAATCCCAGGGGCAGATGTGCGGATATTTCTGGGCAAATATATCAGATTCGAGGGCTTAAGCCTATTCTCACCATTTCGTATTTTGGAGCTCGGGAAGGACGATTTTTGAAGACTTTTGCACCTGGGTAACTTGGGTAAGTGATTTCTAACCTACTTAGATCAATTTCCATGATTCATAACTTAAATCTGGTCCTTAGAATTCGAATTTGGGTGGAAGATTAGGGAAAAATTTGATAAACTTCATAGACCAAATTATTGAGTTTTTATTGGTTTTTGACCTTCGATTTGAGAGATTTTCATATGTTTAGACTCGTGAGTGAATGGGTGTCCAGAAAATATAATTTTTACCCGATTTCGAGATGTGGGCCCGGGGAATTTTTTGGGCGAATTTCCTAATTTCGCGTATTAGCTTCGAACTTATTACTTATTTTGTTTCCTTGAGATGATATTTACACTATGCAATCGAATTATCTAGATTTGGGCCACCCGAAGTTGGATACTCGTGGCAAGAGCGTGGTTTTTGAGTTGATTAGCGCAGCCAAGGTAAGTATATTGCCTAACCTTGTGTGGGGGAACTACCCCTTAGGATTGAGTCTTCTATGATGATTGTAGTCCGTGTACGCGAGGTGACGAGTGCGTACTCAGACTTATTTGCAAATAGATTTCCCTTTAGGGATTTTTGGTCCTTATGTTCCCCGTATATGAATTGAAATTGTTATATTTGAATTCCTGATTTCTAGTTTTATCTCTCTTTTCTCAAATTAGAACTACTTGCCTAGCATTCCTTGTTTCATATATGATCTTAATTGACTTAAATGAAGACTTTGTTTTTCCTACCGTTATACTATATCTTTCTTCATACACTTCCTATGTGACTAAAACTAGTATAATCTCACCCTATAAATGTCTAACAAGTAATTGGAATATCTATACGTTGGTCAAGCATGCCTGTGAGTCGTACATTGTGATTTAAATGATTTTCCTCTTAAGTACTACTGAGGTTTAATTGATGACCGTCCATGTTGATGGTATTCTTTGATGCTGCCTATTTACTGAGCATTTGTTCAAACTGAGTTTATTCGGTGAAGCTAATTGTCTAAGTGAGATTGGTTATAGCTGATTCCCTTGCCGGGATGATTTGGTTTCTTGGTTGCGAACTTGAATATATAGAATAGTTGTTATATTTGTCTTGTTTTCCCCTCGTTATGTTGTTTCCTCTTTGCGATGGGCATTCCTTTTAGTGGCTACTTCTTATGAGTGGGTTTTTACCATTTTTGTGATTTAAGTCTTTGTATTGTTTTAGTAGCTACGTACATTATTGGTGAGGAGACTCAAGGTAACCTACTGCTGCGTTCGCAGGCTTCAGAGTCACCTTCCTGTTTTATTTCTATTCAATTGTACTTACTTATTCCTAGACAGTTGTATTTAGATTTGATCGAAAGATTTCGTAGAGCTTATGACTTGTATTTATCGGGTTTTGGGAAATTGTAAACTATGTCAAGATGTCTATATTGAGACTGTTATAATTCCTTTATTATTGTTGTTGTTCAGTGGAAATGTTAGGCTTACCTAGTCCCTAAGACTAGGTTCCATCACGATACCCAACGGAGGAAAATTTGGATCGTGATAAGTTGGTATCAGAGCTCTAGGTTCATAGGTGCTACGAGTCATAAGAGAGTTTGGTAGAGTCCTACGGATCTGTACGGAGACGTTTATACTTATCTTCGAGAGGCTACAAAACTATTAGGACAATTTCACTTCCTTCATTCCTATCGTGTGAGTTCATTGATCTTGAAGTTTGAAATTATCGTTCCATTCTCTCACCGATGGTGAGGACACGAGCGGCGGTTCCTGATGATGTTACCCCGAAGGAAATGTCACAAGGGTCAGAGACAGGGGCCAACGAGGAGCACGTGTCGCAGTTAAGATGCCTACCAGAGCAGCCATTGGGGAGTCGCCAGTAATCCTAGTTGGGGGACAAGTACTGGAGGTGCCTGTTTCTATCCCGGACTTCAGAAGACCTGAGCACAGTTTTGAGTACAATTGGTACATCGACTCAGGCAGGGTTGATTTTAGTGCATCAGTTGCTTCACAGATAAAGGGAGGAGTTCAAACTCCCACAGTCTACACTCCAGAGCAGCGAGATCATATTGGTCAGGTTCCAGTTGTCATGGCATCACATCATGTGGTTTCAGTTCAGCCTGTGGTTAGGACAACAACATTGGAGGAAGAGCACCTTGGGATTCAGAGGTACTGGAAGTACCACCCTTCTATCTTTCAGTGGATTGGCGGCAGAAGGTACCCAGGTTTCCTGGAAGGGTGTCACTATACTCTTTGTACTGCGGGTATTGTGGAGACGAGCAGGATTGATTTTGTCACGTCTCAGGCTCACAGTAGTGGGTTGATCAGTGGTGGCGACATATGAGTTGGGGTAACCTGGCCGAGTTATATTCACTAGCGTGGATTCAGTTTTCGGAGATGTTTTGAGGGAGGTTGCACCTCAGTTCCGTCAGGATGTACGGTGCACAGAGTTTGAGCAGTTACGTCAGGGCGCTATATCACTATTGGAGTATGCTGTTAGATTCAGCGAGTTGGCCAGATATACAACTCACTTGATTGCTTCAGTTAGGAGGCGAGTCCATAGATTCATTGATGGAATCAAGCATGGTAGAGAATTTTGGGTCAACCAGTTCAGTTGCATTACCAGCTTCGCATGGGAGCTTTTTAGGTACTCATGGGTCTCGGAGGATCCGTATTGTATGTCTTCCACAGCCACATCGGCAGAGAGATTATTTTCAGTGTGGAGATGTTAGCCACAGGGTGAGAGATTGTTCCAGGATTCAGGTAGGAGAGTTATAGCAGGGTATTCAGGTGGATAGAGGGCGCCAAGAAGGGGAGGCCTGACCCGTTGATGTGTTGCATATAGTAGGCTAGAGGTCGTCGTGCCAGATATGATCACCCAGGTATGTCTTGATGTGCTAAAGTGGGGTACCATTGTATTTCACCATAGTCATGTTGGTCAGGACGAATTTCCATTATTTGTTATTTCATTTATGAGTGAGTTTCATGTGTGCACTCTATTTTTGTGCTTGCTCCTGTTGGGAGATTCTATGAGTAGTAGCCCGTGTCTATCATTGTTTTATTCATCCTTTCTAGTAGTGAAACTGGAAGTGAGTCCATGTCGTCCCTCGTGGTAGGCTTTATGTGATTCTCCTAAGTATTTTGTTTTCGAGCTGTGATTTGATACTCCATTGAGATGTGAGTAAGTGAGCGCTATGATTTTGTTAGCCGAGATGAATTAGTGGGAGATCTCTATTGGTATGATATATAGTCGACATATGTCATAGAGTTGAGGGCGAGACCCTCGTGATTCTTTGTGATTTGATATGTTTGGACCGAGCTGAGTACCGCGGTGGAATTTTTATCAGGATGGAATCCTTGTGATTTGTTCATATGCTTTGATTCTTCCTTGTTATATTGATTTTGGTAAGTTAGTATTGATAGAGAGTTATGCCTATGGGCTTGTTTGGCAGCACCTTTATATGCTTCTATTTTTCATACTCAGTCATTTCATTATGTGCTTCTTTAGTTTAGCTTGCGGGATGTGTGCCCGGTGGTGTTAGCTGTGACTTGGTGATTCAGGTGTCTAATGATGAGGTCTTCATGTTTATTGCATCATTATCGGTATTATGGGATTTAGAAACAGAGTTCTTCTATATGTGGGACTAATTGCCAATGTTGAGTTGATTTCGGCAGTTATGGTGATCAAAAGAGCTATTGAGCCTATGTGTGATGTGTTATGTTGTGTGGCCATGCCTTATGGGCGTAGACCTGAGTCGATGCAGCTGGTTGAGGCTAATGCCGGATATGGATTTAGAATCGGGTCTTTTGGAAATGAGTAGAAGGTGAGGAATTGAGGTATGATGCTTATCGATGGTGGAGAATGTTATATTGCAGTTGTGATGGTGTCATCAGGCTTATGTAGGTTGGGGTGACGTGGGATCACCTGCGGGTGTGTGTTGGAAGTGCGCAATCCGTGATTGGATGAGTTCAAAGTGAATCTTGGCACGTTCGAGGACGAACGTTTGTTTAAGAGGGGGAGATTGTGATGACCCAAAAGGTTATCCCGTATGTTCTAGCTAATTCTGTGTTTCGAGGTCGTGAAAACCTCCTTCTATCTCACCTCGATTTACGTGCACAGCCCGGACGTGTAGCCGGGAAGCCTATATGTGAAAAACTTATAAAAATGATAATTTTGTATTAGAAATTTGAATAAAGTTGGCTTTAGTCAACATTTTGGTAAACAGACTCGTGATTTGACGGTCCCGGAGGGTCTATAGGAAAATATGGACTTGGGCGTATGCTCGGAATCGAATTCCGAGGTCCCAAGTCCGAGAAATGAAATTTTTAAAGAAAATTGTTTTCTGAATAATATAAAAGTTTTTGAAAATGAAATTTGAGGTGAAACCTGTGGTATTGGGCTCGTGTCATGGTTCCCGATCCCGGTACAGGTTCGATATGATTTATATGCGTTATCTGTGAAATTTGGTAAGAAACAGACTTAGTTTGACGTGATTCGGACCTTAAATGCAAAACTTAATGTTTATAGAAATTTTGAGGAATTTCATGGATTTTTAGTTTAATTCATCGTTTTAGTGTTGTTTTAAGAGGTTTGAAACCTCGAGCGAGTCCGTGTTAGGTTATATGACTTGTGTGTATGGTTGGACGGGGTCCCGAGGGTCTCGGGTATGTTTCGGATCCCTATCGGATGATATTAGAACTTGGAAGAACAGCTGAACCATTGCTGGTTCTAGTGTCTCGCACCTGCGATGAATCTTCCACAGGTGCAGACACGCAGGTGCGGCGAGGAGCTCGCAAGTGCGGATTTGGCCAAATACCCAGTCCTCGCAGGTGCGGTTTGTTTTCTGCAGATGCGGAGCCGCAGGTACGGCCAATTGACCGCAGGTGCAACCCCATGAATTTTAGTGGGTTTTCGCACCTGCGATGGTATTTCCGCAGGTGCAGTCCCAGGGGCGCATGTGCGGATATTGCTAGGCAGTTATATCAGATTCGAGGGCTTAAGCCTATTTTCACCATTTCGAATTTTGGAGCTCGGGAAGGGCGATTTTTGAAGACTTTTGCACCTGGGTAACTTGGGTAAGTGATTTCTAACCTACTGAGATCAATTTCCATGATTCCTAACTTAAATTTGGTCCTTAGAATTCGAATTTGGGTGGAAGATTGGGGAAAATTTTGATAAACTTCATAGACCAAATTATTGAGTTTTGATTGGGTTTTTGACCTCCGATTTGAGAGATTTTCATATGTTTAGACTCGTGAGTGAATGGGTGTTCGAAAAATATAATTTTTACACGATTCCGAGACGTGGGCCCGTTTGGGCCACCCGAAGTTGGATACTCGTGGCAAGAGCGTGGTTTTGAGTTGATTAGTGCAGTCAAGGTAAGTATTTTGCCTAACCTTGTGTGGGGGAACTACCCCTTAGGATTGAGTCTTCTATGTTTATTGTAGTCCGTGTACGCGAGGTGACGAGTGCGTACTCGGACTTATTTGCAAATAGATTTTCCTTTAGAATCGTTGGTATATTTGTCTTGTTTTCCCCTTGTTATTGTTGTTTCCTCTTTTTGATTGGCATTCCTTTCAGTGGTTACTTCTTATGAGTGAGTTTTTACCATTTTGTAATTTAAGTCTTTGTATTGATTTGCTCATCGCACTTTGCATTCGGTCTTGTTTGCTTTTACGCCGATTGTGGCAATGTATGTTGTTTCTGTCGCATTCTAGTTGTTTTCCTCAGTGGTTGCATTGCATATTTAAATTGGGACTATGGACTGAGATCCGAGAGCTTTTCCCCTGTACTGCATTGCATATTTAAATTTGGACTACGGACAGAGATCCGGGAGCTTTCCCCTGTAATGCACTGCATATTTAAATTGGGACTACAGACCGAGATCCGGGAGCTTTCCCCTGTACTGCATCGCATATTTAAATTGGGACTACGGACAGAGATCCGGGAGCTTTCCCCCTGTACTATATCGCATATTTAAATTGGGACTACGGATGAGATTCCGGGTGCTTTCCCCCTGTACTGCATTGCATGACAAAGTCTGAGTTGCGGGCTGAGTTCCGGTGGTTTTATCATTGAGGAGATTTGGATAGAAAGAGATATATATATATATATATATATATATATATATATATATATATATATATATATATATATATATATATATATATATATATATATATATATATATATATATATATTGAAAAGTATAGCTGAAAAGCAATTATCTCCAGGAAAAGTTATGTCTGAAGGACTTCTATTTCGAAAGTATATTTGAAAAGTATTTGCCTTGCGGAAAAATGATATTTGAAAGAGCACTATTTGGGAAAGTATATTTTGAACATCTCGTATTTGATGATATTTGAAAGATCAGTATTTGGGAAAGTATATTTTGAACACCACGTATTTTGATGATATTTGAAAGAGCAGTATTTAGGAAAGTATATTTGAACACCACGTATTTGAAGAGACTATGTTTTAAAGATTTCTCTTTATAAAAATATATAAATATACATTCAGAGAAAGAATGTTTCAAAGAAGAAATTTCTCTATTCCGAAATGATTATATATTTAAAGCTTTCAAAATAAACTCACGATTTAAAGGTTTTCAATCGAAGGTTTGACCAGTTTTATTGACTTTATTGGCTAAGTCCTGGCGTGAACAAATTGATGCAGTGCTGAGTTGCTAGTGCTTTTATTGGGTTGTGATTCCCGCTATTTGGATTGCATTCTTTCCATTCTCTTTGCGTATTTCTATTATGCTGTCTGTTGATCGTAATTATTGAATTTTCTTCCGTATTATTCGATCGTAACGTTAATTATATTGAAAAATCTATAGATTGATATTATGTTTCTGTCATTTATACATTTATGCCTTTTTACTTATTAGATCGGTGGTGTCTTGACTAGTCCTCGTCACTACTTCACCGAGGTTAGTGTTGATATTTACTGGGCACCGCTGTGGTGTGCTCATACTACACTTCTGCACATTTTTTTTGTGTGCAGATCCAGGTTATTGTTGTTAGTAGCTGCGCAGATCATTGCTGAGGAGACTCAAGGTAACCTGTTGCTGCGTTCGCAGGCTTCAGAGTTACCTTCCTGTTTTATTTCTATTCAACTGTACTTACTTATTCCTAGATAGTTGTATTTAGATTTGATAGAAAGATTTCGTAGAGCTTATGACTTGTATTTACTGGGTTTTGGGAAATTGTAAACTCTGTCAAGATGTCTATATCGAGACTGTTATAATTCCTTTATTATTGTTGTTGTTCAGTGGAAATGTTACGCTTACCTAGTCCCTAAGACTAGGTGCCATCACGATACCCAACAGAAGGAAATTTGGGTCGTGACATCTATAGGAGATAGGAAAACTCAATGCATGTTCCCTATATATTTCACAATGCACTCAGTAAATTTTGCTACTCACCTTTCATACGCAGAGCTTAGGGTTTTCTTCTTAAAGTTTTAGTAAACATGATGTTTTCTTCTCAACCAAAATTTGCCATTGCCACAAAGATGGCTTGCTGCCGGAAGAGAAACATCACGGTGTTGGAGAAATATGAAAAACTCCGAGCAAAGATGTTCAAGAAACGTTTCGCTAACATAATCTTCAAGTCCGAACAACAACTACTCGGCAAAGATTTTGACGAACACCTGATCATGATGATGAAGCAAAAGGTGCAGTTTCATGAAGAGATCAAGAAAGCCAAGTTGAAGAAATAAAGGCAAAGAGAAAGAGAAGCTGCTCGTATTTCCATACAAAGTATAAAAAGAACGGTGAATTTTGACGACGGTTTGAATGCAGAAAGAGAGCTCTTGATGCTGATCCGGGCTGCCTGAATTTTGTTCTAAAAACGTCAACTGTTAGAAATTTAATTTCTTGAAAGGCTTAGTATTTTCTTGAAGCGTTTAATTCTTAGTAATAGTTACTAAGTATAATACGACGACGATCAATGTATTCGTCAAGTTGGAGGACTGCTCGCGAAATATTTGTCTCAACCAAATTAACTCTTAACAAGCTGTAAGCTGGCCCCTTGATACTTCTATAGTTTTTTTATACTTTTATAGATTTACTTGAGTATATTTAGTTAGCCAGTGACATTTAAAAGAAGAATGATATTTTGTGTACTAAAGAATAGGTTGTGTGCTAAACATGTTTTTATATTGATCTTAACAATATGTGTAATTTTAATTTGTCCTCAAATGCGCGTGTTGAACTGCTAGTAGCTTATAAATGACTGTCATGTTATATTTTGTTGTGTTTTTCTTGCATCAACCTGAACAATCGCTTGTCCATTTCAAAATTTGTCAGCGTATATTCAGTGGTGATCATAGCCAAAATATATAACTTTTCTGAATTTCCCTTTCTATAATAATATAAAGCAAATAAAATAAACTCTTGGGAAAAAAGAACAATATATTTGAAGTGAAAAATCAAATATTAAAAGGGTCAACATATATATATTAGATGCATATTGCATTGGCGTTCTCCTGTCCAAAAATAATGTGAAGAAATGATACATGCCGGATGAGCATGCTTAGCGAAGATAATTTTCAAGTCAACATCATAGTATTGGAGTGCTTTAAAGGAGTCAAAATTAAGAATGCTATATTATCAATTTAGCTATTTAGGCTAGTCTTATAAAGCTAAGGGTATTTTAGTTATTTATCCTAAATAGCACTCTAGTATAAATAGTCTCTTCCTCTCATTTTGAAGGGAAGCTTTTGACGATGAATTGATAAACAAAGACCAAACCTTGAGAGGTTTAGGGTATCTTTTATTTCTCTTTATTTACCATATTTTTAGATTATCTATGTTAGGTTTATCATGTATAAGTTCATGTTTATACTCTTGGATTATCTTTTATATTTGAATGTTAACTCATTGTTCTAGTTGATATATCTTTTAGGGGCTTTGGATTGCATTCTTTACTTAGCTTAATCCGTGCTTCTTATTAGTGTTCTTCCTCGATTAGTGTTTATCATAGTAAATTCAAGGGGTCTAACTAGTTCATAGTTAGGTTCTTGTCTTTCTCTATTTTAAACCCCAATCTTCTATCTTTTTTATTACGTATATTTTTGCATTATCCATATTTTCCAATACAATTCCGTATTATCTTGGTATCAGAGCGGAGGTTTTGGATTGTTATATCAATACTTGGGTCTTTGTTTTGATTATCAATAATTCAGAAAATTTTATAAAAAAAATCAAAAATTTCCAAAAATAGAAGTATCAATGTTCATCCTATTGTTTTTAGGTATGTTTGAGTTGTATGAGCTGAAAATCGAATTTCTTCTCCCCTTTGTTAAAATTTTGAATCCAAAAATTGTTGAATCCTTTGAAATTGACTGATTTTAAGTGGAAATCGTTGGATTACTTGGGTTCTAGTTCGAATTTCACCATTGTGTCTCCATTTGCGAGTTTGAATTTTATCGGCTCAATGCAGATTTGAATTTCATTGAGGAATTTTGTTTGAACTCGATTGGGTGGTCATGATTCTAGTTGGAAACATCCGTATGAAACTCTGTTTGAAGATTTGGACTGATTTATTCTGAATTTTAGGGTTTCTGGGTCGAAATTTCGAACAATTTTGGCGACGAAGAAGACGACGTCTGGGTCTTCTGATTTGTAAATTGTTTGTTCAAATTGAGCATTGGGGTTTTGTGAGCAGGTGATTTTTACCCTATGAAATTATTCCTACAAAAAATTAATAAATAAATTAGTCCCATTTATTTTTAGATTTTTTTAGGATTTTTGATATTTATTTGGAATTATTTGCATTTTAGTTGCATTTTTCATTTTTAAAATCATGAAAACTAAAAAAAATATTTAAACCTTCATCCTCTTGCATTATTAGGTTTTTAATTTAATTTAATCACATTATTAGAAGAAAATCATAAAAATTATTATTTTTTGACATTTGTTAGTGTTAATGTTAAAATTAGTAGTTTTACTTTTAATAAGTTAAAATTGACTAATTAGTTAAATGATAAGGGTAAATCTTTAATTATTTATACAAATTAAGATAGCTTAGTATTTAATTAGGGTTAAGTTAAATTAATTAAATTTTAGAAATTAATTAAGAAAGTATAGAGCCCCATTTGAATTCAACCGAACTAGGCCAATGATTAACCAAGCCCAGTCCCAAAGTTTAACTCCAAAACACCCCAAGCCCAAACCCCTTAACTGGTCCACTGCCCTAATAAATGAAACAACGTCGTTTCATCTCCCCTTATCCCAGCCGTTGGATCATCTTGATCTAACAGCTCGCAACTGAGCCCCAAAATACCATCAATATGTTGGAAAGGACCGACCCCCATCCCCAAACCCTAGACCACCCAGACCCGCCTCTCACCTCTCTCAAAACTCCACCACCGGCCGCCGTCGAAAATCGCTCACGGTGGCGGCGATACCCCAAACCACCCCAAATTCACACCAGTTAACCCTCGTCTTCCCCTTAATCCTAATCTATCATCAATTTCTCCGAAAACCTCCTCAAATCTGGCTAATTTCAAATCTAAAAGTAGAAAAAACCCTTAAATATTTTTTTTTGAGAATTTCAAGCCCGTTTTGGCTCAAACTCACATGAGTCGATTGTTCTTGACACGAGCAATCGATTTATGTCAGTTTGAGTCATTTCAAAACTCGCCGGATTCTGAAAAAGTCAACACTGACCGACCGAGCTTCGATGCTTTCATAGCTCATCGATTCGCCTCAATAATCGATTCAATTTCCAACAGAAATCAGTGTCTGTCTCTTTTCCCTTTATCTTTTTTTTTCCTTCTTCTGTGTTATCATTTAGGTTTTAAGTTTTATCTTTGTTTTTGTTTGCTTTTTTCTCTATTACTGTGTGTTTAATTAAAAATAGGATGAGTTTTAAATTAGTTGCATTGTTAGTTAGTTTAACCACATTTTTGTTTAGTCTAATTAAATCAACCTTAGTTAACTCAGTAATTTATTTAGGTTTAATTAATGAATCATTTCTGTTTGGTTTGCCTCCTATGTCTTTCTGCCTCAATTAAGTTGTTTATTGATGTTTTGAATGAACAATTAGAAATATAAGGAGTAGAAAGGGTAATAACAAAAGCTAGAGGGGCCAAACGAAATCAGAAAATTAGGGGTTTTGAGATATTTAGGTAGGAATCATCTAGAAGGGATTTAATTGTAATAACATAATTGAATTAGGTCTAAATGAATAAATTTTCAGAAACTTAAAAGAGCAAAATGAGAAGAAACTTCTAGATGAGTACATCTGTCCCAATATTGTTAGGAAATATGCTGAAATTTGGATAAAAGAGACAAATGTACCAAAATCTATTGAAAAAAGAGGTTGTCCTATCTTTTTTTACAGATGACACCCTAAAATATATGCTGGAATATTCCCATAAGACCCCCTCTCATTCTTATCCTTTTCATACCCCTACACTCTATATAAAGAATCTCACCCTCACTCACATAGATTTTAGGAAAGATTTTCTGAAGTTGGACCTTAACTCTATTTTCTGGGACTTCCCTCTTCTAAAATACATGAAATTATAAAGTTCTGAGGTGGTTTTTCTCTGGATTGTTGCTGTTTGCTGAACTTATTGCTGAGCTCCATCTGATTCTGTTTCTGGCCTTTATTTGCCTTCTCCTAGTGTTTTCTTGCTTTGAATAGGTAAATTCAAACACTCTTGTATTTCTATTTTTTTTTCTTGAATGAACAAGTTCCTGATTTCTATGTAATTTGGCTTGATTTGTTGAATTCTCATGCTAGTGTAGTTATATGGACTGACTGCTTTCATTATTTAACTGGATTGTGAAATCATGTAAGCTTTTCTTTGTTAAGTTTTTGTAGCTTTTGTTACTGATTCTACTCTATCATGATTTATTTAGATACATTCATAATATCTTGTTTCTGTTTTAAGTGATTTTCTATAGTAGTTAATGATGTAGAAGAACTGGTGTGACTAAATGTATGGATGTAGTACATGGACCTGACCATTAATTGGCCAGATTTTCAAAAGACTTCAAAGCAAACAAACGAGTTTTCAGAAGTGTTTGAATTTCACTACAGATCTTCATGTCTAAATTGAGGGTGAAACATCTTATGTTTGGGTTGTAATGTTAATTTAAGAATAAGAATGTATTTTATTGTAAAAGTTAGAACTTAGCTAGTTTGATTTTTATGAAGACAAATGACTGTTTCTGATAATTTATTTTTGTTGCATGTGAAGATATGGAGTTAGAGTTAAATCTGTTAAAATTCATAGTAGTGGCTATATCCGAAAACTAGTGGCTATAATTGTAATTAGAATTATGACCTTACTTTGATAGGGCCTGTCTATGGGCCTAAAATTAAAAGCACTGGGAGCCCAAATGGGGCCTACTGTTGTTTCTATATGGACTTCTAATAACATGAAGTCATATGGGGTTAGGGCCTTTTATCCGAGCCCAATCTATTCTGCTTACTTAAATATTAGTAAGTAAACCCAATAATGTGATCTTGCTATTAAATGCCTTGTCAATTTCAAACATGTTCTTCTCTTTTATTATCTTGATGACAATACTTCATATGCAATGTGACTAATGAATCTGGACTTTTAGTAAACTGCCCATAATTTCGCATGCAAAGAAAAGATGACTTAGTGATTAAACATAAAATTTGTACTAGTTTATTAAATTCGTCCATTTTCCACAACAAATGATTCCTGAATCTATGGCTTTACATTAATCTCAAAGTGACTTATGAAGACAACTTCGAAAGTGATAAAATGCTTTAGGCCCGTTCTTAGTTAGTCTATTAACGTGGATATTTATACGCTCAAGTAACATAATTAAGGTCCCCAAAATTAAAATCAAAGTATACGTTCGCGTAAATTTGAATGAAATAATCTTAGTAGTAACAAATATTACTGATTGGGTACACGTTCGTGTGACACAAATGCGATTCAAAAATGAACATTCGTAGAAATTCTTTAGGCGCGGATTTTTAAATCATTATCGTGATTACGTACATGTTCGCGTGACGTGATTTTGATTTTCAAATAAATTCAAGGTATGTGTTCCCGTGACCTTAACAAAACTCTTTTTTATTAAATAAACTAAATGTCATGAATTGTGTACACGTACGCGTGACATGATTCTTGATACATTAAAAACTAAACGGGTATACGTATGCGTAACTTGTCTTAAGATTTTTATTTAAATATGAATAGTCAAGTGATTAATAGCAGTAAAAGTTAAAAATAAATTTAGGTCCTAAAATGAGTAATTAGACAAAATATGTAACGACCCGACTGGTCATTTTGTGTTCTAGGAACCTGTGCCCCTAAATGACAGTTCCCCTAGTTGCTTTTACTGATTTATGACTTGCGGGGACGGGTGGTTCGAGGTTTGGAGGAGTTTGGAGTGGTATAGAAACACTTAGTTTCTTAAGGTAGGCCTTAAAGGCCAAGTTTGACTTCAGTCAACCTTTTTGGTAAACGACATCGGAATCGAGATTCGAAGGTTCCTGTAGGTTCGTATGATGATTTTGGACTTGGGCGTGTGTTCGGAACGGGTTTTGGATGACCCGGGAGCGTTTCGGCGCCAAATACTGAAATAAGAATTTTCTTAAGTTCAATTGAGGTTTGGAACGTGTTTTTGTGTTATCGAGGTCCAAATGGAATTCCAAGACCGGGAATAGTTTCGTTATGTCATTTATGACTTGCTCGCAAAATTTGGTGTCATTCCGAGTAGTATAGGTACGTTTCGGTGTGTTGAAAGTGAATTCAAGAACTTAAAGTTCTTAAGTTTGATCCAATAGGTTTTGGGGTATGATTTTTAGATTTAGCGTTGTCTCAGACATTCCGAAGGCTCGAGCGAGTCCATATTATGATTTAGGACTTGTTGGTATATTTGGACGGGGTCTCGGGTGGGCCCAGATGCCATTCGGGCATCGCGCGAGGCAAAAACCAGCCTTAAAAGACTGTTGGTGCACCAGATATGGTGCGACCGCACCTACGGAGGTATAAACACAGGTGCGAGACCGCTTCTGCGATCTCAGCCTCGCAGGTGCGACTCTAGGAGATGTTGCCTAGTTCCGCAGGTGCAAATCATTATTTGCAGAAGCGGAGCCACAGGTGCGGTCTCCGCTCCGCAGATGCGACCACTGACCCTCCTCCCTCTTTTCCGCAGATGCGAGATTCTTCTCGCATATGGTCCTCTGACTAGATTGACCCAGAAGAATGCCCCATTCTGATGGTCCGACGAGTGTGAGGTGAGCTTTCAGAAGCTCAAGACAACATTGACCTCAGCACCCGTTCTAGTGTTGCATTCTGGCTCAGGGATGTATACAGTTTATTGCGACGCTTCACGCGTTGATTTGGGATGTGTGTTGATGTAGGAGGGGCGAGTTATTGCATATGCTTCACGTCAACTGAAGGTTCATGAGAAAAATTACCCTGTGCACGACTTGGAGTTGGCGGAAATTGTTCATGCTCTTAAGATTTGGAGGCACTACTTGTATGGGGACTTGTGAGGTTTATACGGACCACCGCAGCTTGCAGCACTTGTTCAAGTAGAGGGATCTTAATTTGAGGCAGCGCAAGTGGCTTGAGTTGCTGAAGGATTATGACATCACCATTCTTTATCATCCGGGAAAGGCGAATGTTGTTGCAGATGCCTTAAGTAGAAAGGCAGAGAGTATGGGTAGCTTGGCTTACATTTCAGCGGAGGAGAGACCCCTAGTTTTGTACATTCAGTCCTTGGCTAATCGCTTGGTAAGGTTGGACCTTTCAGAGCCCAGCCGATTTCTTTCATGTGTGGTTGCTCAGTCTTCATTATTGGGGGAGATCAAGGCTCGGCAGTTTGATGATCCGCGCTTGGTAGATCTACGGGAGACATTGTCACAGGGTGGTGCCAAGGAGGTTTCGATTGGCAAGGATGGTGTTATGAGACTTTAGGGTCGCTTATGTGTCCCTAATGTTGATGGCTCGAGGGAGAGGATTCTAGAGGAGGCTCATAGTTCACGATATTCTATTCATCCTGGTGCTACAAAGATGTATCGTGACTTGAGGCAGCACTACTGGTGGAGGCGGATGAAGAAATACATAGTGGAGTATGTGGCTAGGTGTCTAAATTGCCAGCAGATTAAGTATGAGCACTAGAGGCCAGGAGGCCTACTTCAGCAGATGCATATACCTGAGTGGAAATGGGAGCGCATCACTATGGACTTCGTAGTTGGATTGCCTCGGACTTTGCGGAAGGTTGATGCGGTTTGGGTTATTATCTACAGGTTGACCAAGTCGGCGCATTTCATTCCAGTAGCTACTACTTATACTTCGGAGAGGTTGGACCAGATCTACATTCGGGAGATAGTTCGGTTGCACGGTGTGCCTGTGTCCATTATATCAGATCGAGGTCCTCAGTTCACCTCGCACTTTTGGAGAGCAGTACAGAGTGAGTTAGGCACCCGAGTAAAGCTCAGCACAACATTCCACCCTCAGACCGACAGCAGTCAGAGCGGACAGTTCAGATATTGGAGGACATGCTCAGGGCATGTGTGATTAACTTTGGAGTGCAGTGGGATCATTCTTGCCTTTGGCCAAGTTTGCTTATAATAACAGTTATCAGTTCAGCATCGATATGGCTCCATTTGAGGCCTTGTATTATCGGCGATGTCGTTCTCCCATCGGGTGGTTTGAGCCTGGCGAGGCTAAGCTATATGGCACCGATCTGGTGAAGGATGCTTTGGAGAAGGTGAAGTTGATTCAGGAGAGACTTCGCACAACACAGTCCAGACAGAAGAGTTACGCGGATCAGAAGGCGCGTGATGTATCATTTATGGAGGGCGAGAAGGTTCTGTTGAAGGTCTCGCCGATGAAGGGTATTAGGAGGTTTGGGAAGAAGGGAAAGTTGAGCCCAAGGTTTATAGGCCCATTTAAGGTGTTGAGATGAGTGGGGGAGGTTGCTTACGAGCTTGATTTACCTCCCAGTTTATCAGGGGTTCATCCGGTCTTTCATGTGTCCATGCTCCGAATATACCACGTCGACATCTCTCACGTGGTTGATTTCAGCACCATTCAGCTAGATGAGAGGTTGGGTTACGAGGAGGAGCCAGTTGCTATCATTGACAGGCAGGATCGCCAGTTGAGGTCCAAGAGGGTTTCCGCCGTAAAGGTCCAATGAAGGGGCCAACCAGTTGAGGAGGCGACTTGGGAGTCCGAGGAGGACATACAGAGCAAATATCCACACTTATTCAGCACTCCGGGTATGATTCTAGACTCGTTCGAGGACGAACATTTGTTTAAGAGGGGGAGAATGTAATGACTCGACCGGTCGTTTTGTGTTCTAGGACTCCGTGACCCTAAATAAGACTTTCTGTAATTGCTTTTATTGATTTATGACTTGCTGGGACGGGTGGTTCGAGGTTTGGAGGAGTTTGGAGTGGTATAGGAACACTTAGTTCCTTAAGGTAGGCCTTAAAGGCCAAGTTTGACTTCGGTCAATATTTTTGGTAAACGACCTCGGAATCGAGATTCTAAGGTTCTGGTAGGTTCGTATGATGATTTCGGACTTGGGCATATGTTCGGAACGGGTTTTGGATGACCCGGGAGTGTTTCGGCGCCAAATAGTGAAATAAGAATTTCCTTAAGTTCAAATTGAGGTTTGGAACGTGTTTTTGTGTTATCGAGGTCCAAACGGAATTTCGAGACCGGGAATAGTTCCGTTATGTCATTTATGACTTGCTCGTAAAATTTGGTGTCATTTCGAGTAGTATAGGTACGTTTCGGCATGTTTAAAGTGAATTCAAGAACTTAAAGTTCTTAAGTTTGATCCAATAGGTTTTGGGGTATGATTTTTAGATTTAGCATTATTTCGGACGTTCCGAAGGCTCGAGTGAGTCCGTATTATGATTTAAGGCTTTTTGGTATATTTGGAAGGGGGCTCGGGTGGGCCCGGATGCCATTCGGGCATCGCACGAGGCAAAAACCAGCCTTAAAAGACTGTTGGTGCACCAGATCTGGTGCGACCGCACCTGCAGAGGTATAGCCTCAGGTGCGAGACCGCTTCTGCGGTCCCAGCCTCGCAGGTGCGACTCCAGGGGATGTTTCTAGTTCCGCAGGTGCGGATCATTTTCCGCAGAAGCGGAGCCGTAGGTGCGGTCTCCGCTCCGCAGATGCGACCACTGACCCTCCTCCCTCTTTTCTGCAGATGCGAGACCGCAGGTGCGGTCCTCAAGCCGCATGTGTGAAAAATCTATAGGCAGTGAGATCGTCTTAAATGCGAGACTTAGCCATTTTTGAGCCACTTTTCCTCATTTTGGACGATTTGGAGAGCTGGTGAAGGAGGGATTCGACCTAGAAATTGTAAGGTAAGTAATTCCTACCATGAAGTGAGTTTAATACTTGAATTCTTGGGTAGATTAACACCTTAAATTAGTAGAAATCATAGGTTTAGAGCGAACCTAGGGTTTTGATAAAAATAAAAATTTACCAAGAAATTTGTTACGAAATCATAAAAAAATCATATAATATTGGTCCTTAGGCTATGGGTAAGTATTTCCTCCGAAAATTTTCGGAATCCGAGCATGTGGGCCTGGAGGTGTATTTTGGGATTTTCCAATTTGGGTTGAAATGATCATTTAAGTAGGAGAATTATGGACTTTTGAGCATAGATTGACTTGTTAATGTGATGTTTAGCTAGCTTCGAGTTCTTGGGCGACAAATTTGGAGTTTCGGGCGCGTTCTTGACCCGGAAAGTAGGCTTGACATGAGGTAAGTCTTCTTTCTAACCTTGTAAGAGGGAATCGTCCCCATAGGTGAATATAAATAATTGCATATCTTTATTTGTGGGGGCTACGCACGCACGAAGTGACGAGAGTCCATGCGTAGCTACTATTATGTTATGTCGGGGAGTTTAGGATTCACAAGCATGATGTATGTGTCGTATCTATAAACTTAAATTTAATTTAGGTTGCCTAATATCCTTGAATTATTAAGTGAACATCTAGGAGGTTACATTCTGAAATTTATATTATTGGATCCTTCTGTGTAAGTATATTCTCTACTAATTCCTGATTTCTTGTTAATTATGTGTATGTATACGGATACCCGTGTCGCATGTATGATTCGCAAGCGGGGTAGCCCTACTATTATGTCAACCGCGTCGCATGTTCGATTCGTGAGCGGTGTAATAGATGCATCTATGGTTCGAGTCGTTCGACCCTTCGACAGTGCACATTTATTTTCGCGTTGTGTCAGTCGTACGTTCACGACATGTTATGTGTTTGTTAGATGTTGGGTGTTCTGTGATTATGTATCTGTTAAATACCATGAAAAAGGAAAACTAGGTAATTTTGTATGCTAGAGAACTTGACACGTAAAGTTAATTGTAAAGGATATTTGATGTTCCTGTCTTCATTATTATTCATGATTGTCATCCCTGCTTAGCCTTACATTTAAAACATATTATTTTGACCCTAGTAAGTGTCACGTCAACCTCTCGTCACTACTTCTTCGAGATTAGACTGGATACTTATTGGGTACATATTGTTTATGTACTCAAGCTACGCTCTGTACTTAATTGTACAAGTTCTGAGGCGAGTGCATATGGGTATCAGTCCGGAGTTCGTCCCTAATTTATACCTGGTCTAGACTCCATGGTGAGTTGCTCCTCTTGACGACCCTCAGCAGCACTATGGAGCCTTTTTTTTTGTTATTTCTGTCTATTCCTTTTCAGACAGTATAGCAGTCTATTACTTCTTTTGTTTTGACTCTACCAGTATGCCTGTAGACTTGTGACACTAGTTCCCGACACACACATTAGTAGATAATATTTTGGGATGTAAATATTAAATTATGACTTGTATGACTATTTCTGCTTAAGATTGTCTAAGTTATTCGTTTTTGCCCAATGTCTAAAATCTAAACCAAGTAAGTGTTAGAAATGTTTTGGTAAATTAAAAGAAACTCACCAGTAGATTGATGTTGGCTTGCCTGACTACGGTGTTGGGCGCCATCGCGACCTGGGTTAGGATTCGGGTCGTGACAAAATAGGCCAAGTATAAATTGCTAAGACAATCGTGCTAAAACCACAGAACCCGAGAATGCCTAACACCTTTTCCCGGGTTAACAGAATTCCTTACCTAGTTTTTTCTGGTTTCGCAGACTCTAAACGAAGTCCAATTTTCCTCAATTTGGGATTTAAAATAAACCGATGATTTGTGACAATATAAATTATTACAAGTGGCGACTCTAAAATAAATAATGTCAAAAACTTTGCTTATAATATCCTCTGAAAAAAGAGGTGTGACACGTTTAATCCTAGCTGATAGGGAGTTTTAATTCGAGTTTGGGAGTGATTGAAGCCTTGTTCGAAGTGGTTCTGGGTCAAAATTTTCGGAGTCGATTCGACTAAGAAGACGAGCTGGGATTCCTTTGATTTCCTGAACTGTTATTCAACATTGATTCCAGAATTGTTCTTTGTGTTGAATCGAGCTTGTATATCAAATTTGGACTCGTTTGATGAAGACTTGAGCTCACTGAAGATCGAGGCAGTCGAAGAACACTTGTTTCTATTGAAAGAACTTCGCGACTGATTCGAATCGATTCGAGCAGCTTGAGAAATCGTCGCACGAATCAGGTTTGATTCCTTGAGCTAAAAATTGAGCTCCATCTCTGATTTCTGAAATTTTTTGAAGAGAATTGAGTTTCAACAGAACATCGACTCGATCTTTCTGAGTTGATTGAGCTGAATTCGTTAGTCGACTCGAGGTTGTTAATGATTGTGAACTGGAAATTTTCATCGATAGCTTGGTTGAATATCTGTGTGTACAATGCTATTGTGGATTAAATTTCTGGAAGTTGAACTGAAAACTTCTCCTCGATATTTTCTGGATTATTTGAGTTGATTAGTGATTGATTTGAATCCATGAACTTGACCCTCGTTTCTTATTGCTTGGCTACTGTAAAGAAGATTTTGAACTGATTAACAAAGTTTGGTTCGAAGTTCTGCTGGTTCTGTTTCTTGTACTTGCTGAATTGTTATTGGTTTGAACTGTTTTTGAAGTTCTGAGATTGAGAACCAAGTTCTTCGTGAACTTGGGAGATTGATTCAGTTTGAATCCATAGGTCGACTCGAGGTTTGTTGGTTTGCACTGTTTCTTTGAAGTACTTACGGGAAAATTAACTGGGAGTTAGTTTTAAAAATTCTGCTTGGTTTGTTTCTTTTCTTTCTGCTGGTTGAAGATCGAATTTGAGAATGATAAATCGCGTCAGTCTCCTGTTGCTATAGTCGAAGTTTGAACTGAGATCAATTCTGTCGTAGATTTTGATTTCGATTCCAGTTGAATAGAAGATTTTCACAGCTGGTTTGAAAGTACTTCTGAATTGTTGAAGAGCTCCAGTTAAGCGGCAAATCTTCAGCAAATTTTCTGCACTTAACAGGCTGCTGTTCTGGCCTGTTTCTGCTGTTTGGATCTGTCCAGTATTAAGAAAACCTGCAGAATTTTGGACTGTGAACCTGCAACATCAGGGTTCTTCTTATGAAACTAATTGTGCTTCTCAAATGTTGAAATCTTTTATGATGAAAGTGGGAGAAAGATAAATTTGAGGCATTATGTAGCGAATATAGAAGGCTATGAGGGTTGTTTGGTTGCTATAAGTAATCACTATGCGACCAACTTTATTGCTTCTTCCTTTGTTGAATGGTTGGGATTGAGTTGTATTCCAAGGGAGTTGCCTTATGAATTTAGTGGTGAATTGGTGGATAGAGGAGTGATGGTTACTATAACAAAATGAGACTTTAAAGAAGTGGTTTAGTGTGATGTATACCCTATGAAGTATTACCATGTACGATTGGGAAAACCTTGGTTTCTTGACCATAATCTCCCAATTGATGTAAAGTAGAATAGGTACGTGGTTGATCTAAATGGAATAGGGCATTCATGCATTCCTAAATACTTTGAGGATAAGTTGGTGGCGAGGCAAGATATTGGATATGGAGTTTGTAATGCAAATCAATTCACAAGTCTTTCTCTTAGTCCAAGTGGAGATTATGATGCTTATACTATGCCAAGCCAAATTGCATCCTTTGATGTTTTTTGTAATGCACTTCACACTTATTCACCATGCCACTACCAACACCAACTACAACCCCCAAACACACTTCAACCACCACAAGTACATCAACTGCTACCTTATCAACCTTCATCACAACCTAGACCACCACTAACTCTACATCCACAACATATGCCTCAAGCACCACCAAGAAGGGACAATCTCCCTCCTCCACCACCCATACCACCTCAAGAGCCTCGAGTGATTAACAATCCACTTTTTCAACATGATCATGATACCACCTTGAATGAGTTGGACA
Organism: Nicotiana knightiana; assembly: GCA_005239525.1. Taxonomy (NCBI): domain Eukaryota; kingdom Viridiplantae; phylum Streptophyta; class Magnoliopsida; order Solanales; family Solanaceae; genus Nicotiana; species Nicotiana knightiana. The sequence goes on along the minus strand of ML426353.1, from coordinate 31,338 downwards.
ACATCCAACAAGTTTTTAATGACAAATTTAGGGGGATGTAGTAAACCAAAGGGGAAGAGGCCAAATGAGTTTGAGAACATTCTTGAAAATACAAAGAGAAAAAGCAAGGATGAGAGACAAAAGAAAGAGAGAAGTGAGGGAGAGAAAAGTGACAACTCTAGAGTGGAAAAAAGAGAGGAAATGTGGAGTGAAGTGAGTGAATTGTCACAAGAAAAGAGTGAAGAGCTTGAAAAGAAAATGAGAGGAAAGAAAGAGGGAAAACAAAAAGAGAGTGAGGATTTTCTTTATTCTAATGCTACTAACCTTTTTTTTTTCTCTCTAGTTGTTTTATATCTTGTGTAGGGACCTTTGGAGAGGAGCCATCAAGTGAAGTTCAATCCACTTTGAAGAGATTGAATGAAGATCAATCTACCTTTTCATAGTTTAGAAGTGCTTCAAGGTAAAATAGCTTATGATTGTGGTAACACTTTGAGTTTGAAAGATAACTATGATATTGATGAGTTTGATATTTCTTTATCTTGTGATGTGAAAGATAATGGTGGCTTGCAACTAGTTAAGAGTTCTTGTTTGTTAGATGCTTCTATCTCTTTATTTAATGACTCCTTATCTAATGATGTGGATGATGTTGTGTCTTATGGTCGTCCACCTATATGGGATGATGTATCTGATGATTCTTTTGACTGTACTTTAGCTTTGTGGGAAGAAAGTTTTGAACTTTATGAATAAACGAGTCAAGAAGAATGTGTGATGAATTCTTTGATTCTATTTCCATTCCTTTGGAAGAAAGATTCAATTTATGATGAAATGAGCAAGTGTGGAAGTGGAGATGATTTGGTTGAGAGTAAAAAGGAAAGTAAAGTTTTTGATGCTAGCACTAGTATTAATTGCTTTACTTATCTTATTCCTACTTTAGAAAGAACATTCTCGTTAGCTTTTACTAATACATCTTTGAGGAAAGGGAAGAATGTTTCTTTTGGTGTTTTGATTGATCATTGTGAGCAAAAAGAACCTAACTTTGTTGATTATTTTGTTAAGGTTCAATAAGGAAAAGTTGCTAAGGGTAAGAAAAGCCTTGACTAACACTTTGGCATATTATTTGTCAAGAGCTTTTTCTTTTGCCCGAAAGCAAGAATGGTATGTACATTTGGCTTATGCTTATCTTGTGTTTATCTAAGGCCTTTGAGGTAGAGATTCGTAACTTTGAGTATTTTGATATTCTTTATATGATGATTCTTGATGTTGGCCTTTCTCTTAAGTTGCCATGTGAAATTGTGGTTGGAAAGCATGTCGATACTTGGGGATTAAAGTTTGTTTTTGACCCCGGAGTTGTTTCTTATTATGGTAAAGTGTCTTTCTTTAGATTGGAGAGTATGCTTTTTATTGTTTCTTATGACACTTGCTTATACCATAAAAATGTGCACTTTGTTGAGCATTTTACAAAATTGTGCTTTTGTTGGAAGTATGGGACATACTACTCTCTTGATTCTTCTCATGGGTGTTATTTTCGTTATAGTCAAGTTTGTGTCATTGGTGTTAAAGAAGTGTTCTTTCTAGATTATGACACTTGGCTATATCATACGAGTGTTGCTTTTGAGTGCAAGTTGAGAACTTTGATCTTTTAGCTTGGACATACAATGCTTTGATTGTGACTGGCTTGATACTTATGTTTGCCCTTTTCTTGGTTTTGGAAGGTCCAAATTCGAGGACGAATTCTTTCAAAGGGGGAAGGATGATACATGCCGGATGAGCATGTTTAGCGAGGATAATTTTCAAGTCAACATTATAGCATTAGAGTGCTTTAAAGGAGTCAAAATTAAGAAGGCCATATTAGTAATTTAGCTATTTAGGCTAGTCTTATAAAGCTAAGGGTATTTTAGTTATTTAGCCTAAATAGCACTCTAGTATAAATAGTCTCTTTCTCTCATTTTGAAGGGAAGCTTTTGATGATGAATTGATAAACAAAGACCAAATCTTGAGAGGTTTAGGGTATCTTTTATTTCTCTTTATTTATCATGTTTTTAGATTATGTATGTTAGGTTTATCATGTATGAGTTATGTTATACTCTTGGATTATCTTTTGTATTTGAATGTTAATTCATTGTTCTAGTTGATATATCTTCTAGGGGCTTTGGATTGCATTCTTTACTTAGCTTAATCCATGTTTCTTATTTTTGTTCTTCCTCGATTAGTGTTTATCATAGTAAATTCAAGGGGTCTAACTAGTTCATAGTTAAGTTCTTGTCTTTCTCTATTTTAAACATAATCTTGTATCTTTTTGATTCCGTATATTTTTGCATTATCCGTGTTTTTCGATACGATTCCGTATCAAAAAATCGGAATACCAAATTTTAAAACTGCTCGATGGGATATATTTTTCTCAAAACAAAGCGCGGAGAGTTAATTAGCTAATATTGACTATGGAGTTTCTAGCTAGGAATTGAGATAGCCGCCAGGATACCATTTGTGTTGAGTATGACGTTTCTCATCTTAATTATAAACATAAATTGTTAGAAAGAGTATATCATATTTACTTAATTATATCTTCTAACACACTCACTCGCGTGCAAGCCTGATTTTTTCATAGAACATTAAGCACCTGGAAATTCTTTTGATAACGGGTGCTGGTGAATTGGTGCTGAGACTTGAATCTAAAACAGACATATTTGCTATAATACATTAGAATGGTACATTATGTACACCCGTGTATCTGTTTATCTAATTTTTAAATCACTTAACATTACTGTAGAAGACAGTTATCTAAAATAAAATCAAATTGAACTTTGGACCTTCGAAAAGTAAAACACACAGGGGGAAGAAGCAGCACTTATCCATTTGCAGAATAACACTTCCTCTCTCTTTTTGCCAAGTCTAGATAAAGCTGATATTATGATATCAGAAGACTTGTTGCCTTCTCATTTATCAGGAAGGTATCTGATGAACAACATGACTTGTCTATATAAAAAACTTATTTACAATATGGACTAACAACTGCTCAAACTTGCTTTTCTATGTACATCAGGTGGAACTGTTAACAACCCCCCCCCCCCCCCCCCCCCCCCAATCTGTATCTTAAGAGTATGATGAAGCCCAAATGCACAATTTTATCAGCATAAAGGCCTTTTACATGTATACGTCGAGCGAGGCTGTGTGTCAAAAGAAGTCTGTTCCTCCTTCAAAGCAAGAATTTAGTCTCCCAAATCAAGAGCAAAACAGCATCTTTCAAGTTGCCAAACAATAGATAGAGTTAGTGTACAGCTGCTCCCGCAGTTTTGGATAGAATTGCTACACACCCCTTCATGCAAGTCCTTTCTGCTTAAATCGTTTCAACTGCTGTACAGACATTGGCCTGGCTGGGATAGATAAGGGTACAGTGAATTCCTTGGTAAAACTGCAGATCACAATGTTCTGCTTCATTTTCTGCAAACCTGAAGCCTGTTTCCAGTTTTACCCACCTGAATCTTTTCTCCTCTTGCTTGTCCTGGTGCCCTTGGGTCTCGAAGTCTCGGCAGGCTCTGAGTCGAGCAGCTTTTGCCTTGAAGGGCTGCCTGTGTTTGTGGGGACAGAATTATGAGGAGGTTCTCTTTCTTCTTTGCAATCCGTCTCCGAAGCATCTTGACACGGTAGTTTCTCGTACAAAACAGCAGAGTCCAAGACATACACACGGAGAGCGAGGCCTGAGAGTGTCGAGATTCTTGCTGCAGCTGAAGGTGATGACCAATACCACCATTCATTTCTCAAATACTCAGTTTTGATGGCGTCCTCTAGAATTATTGTGGCTTGGACCATCTGAAGGACATAAATGAGACATCTTAAGTATGAGATTTTTGGGACCAAAAAGAAGAAAACAGAGAAATTCGCTGAGAGGTTTATCTAACAAAGAAACTATTATGTGATTTAGCACAAGAAATATATCCTGTTTATATCCAGGAACACAACTTTTCTTCTTCTTCCTTTCTTATTTGATAATCAAGAAATCTTCTGCTTCCAGCTTCGAAATACGGTTTATAATGCTCCCTCTCTACCCATTTCTTCTATATACAGAGAATCCAAACTAGTGACATATGCCTACCACACATCCTGTGCTGTATTACCTTTGCAATTGAATGGAACCAAAGTCCACGGGGCCTTTGTAGGACTCAGAAAGCCTAAGAAAGGCAGTTGGGAAGGAGTTGAACTGCTCAATATAAGATAAAAAACAAACTATATATGCACATAGATTGCAGAATTATGACCTCATGAACTAGCACAGCTGAACATAACTTTCAAAAGGCTCACAACTCAAGAAAGCATTTTAGAACAAGAGCATCCTTCATGCACAAAGGGAGAGAGCGGGGGGTTGAGGTAAAAGCAAAAGAATATGCACATACTCAATCTTATCGTACAATCTAATTTCAGTAGAAAAAGTGAAACATTTACCTCATAAATTGTAGCTGCAGATTTCACAAAAGCACGCCATGCGCGTCTTCTCTCTGATTGTGACCTTGACACTCTCAAAGCTTCTTCAGGTAAAGCCGCATCCATGTCAAGCAAGTTGATTTTAAGACACTGTAAAATTTCAGAAGCCCGACCTACTAAAGGATGTAAAGAGAATTCCGGAATAACAAAGTACTTATTAGCCCCAAAATCAAATATTTTATCCTTCGTAAAAGAAAACTGATCACTTCCCCTCTTGGTTGCAGAATTTAGTCTCTCGGACATCGGTCCCACCTCAGGTAAGCCATTTCTAGTACAATTTGGATTGTCTGAGATATTTAATTTATTAGTGCAAGAATTATTGGCTCCATTTTGTGATTCCTGCTCTGAAGACAGCAAATCTGCAGAATATCCTGCACATACCTGATCTTCCCTTTGGGAGATCAATCCAAGGGCAGGATCACTGAGATATAGGGATGCACATGGAACAAATGATGGTGTACCATTACATCCAATAAGCCCTATGTCCTTTACCAGCTCCTTCAGTGACCTCTGAGTGATGAACTGTCCTTTGATCTCCTCAAACTTAAATGGACAATCTTGTTTGGTTTGATTCTCAGCAGGAGCCGGTGCATTAACATGCTTGTCCCTCCTAGATGCTTCATCATTACCAAGCTTCTTGCTCTTAGAAGCTTGAGAAACATCAACATTGCTCAAAGAATCATCCTGCAGCGTTTCATTTTTTGCTATTCTTTTCCGCTTGGTGGGTCGTTCATTTGTTTCCCCCCTACCCTGAATGGTTGAACCAATCCTGCACTTCTCATTTGCGTGCTTCAGGCATTCTTCAGCAGTGGAAAACGTTTGGTGGCATGAGAGACAATGAGGTCTAGACGGCCATAATGGTTCTAGACACTCGCACCTGTACAATCCACCATCAAAGGAGACTCTCACTTTGACACCCATATCCTTACAGATACCCGTTTCCTCCTCTGCTAAGCAACCACTAATTTTCAATTTAATTGCAGCAACGGCTCTGCTGATGAGAGAATCAGAATTGAAACAGGAACCAGAATCTTCAGAGGGCACAGAAGTGCTCTCTCTTACCTTGTTATGCATATGACTTTCAGAATAGCTGGCTTCCTTGGTTCTATTTCTCCGCCACTGCAAAATAGACTCTTTCAATTCTCTCTCTCTCACATCATTATCTCTTAGCCATCCAAGAAGTTTTTCAATCTCAGCATCAGATTGATAAGATGTCCACTGACCAAGACTAGGCATGCCCATATTCTCCCAAGGAGCAGATGAATCTAAAATACCACTTTGTCTTGAACTTTCTACACCATAAGAGCACAAATGTCGAAAGGACTCTGGCTGTGTACTTGTACTTGCATTAGCTACTAACCATGAAGAACTAGACCTGCCAAAAGTCCAGTAGAGTCTGCCCTCAGAATCCTGCCCCATGTATTTCTTCCTAACAGAAACCTCCTGAAGTTCTAATTCTTTGGCAGCAATTGAGTCCTCCAAAGCACGAATCTCATTCTTCAGAGCGGATATCTCAAGAAGGTAAGCTTGAGCCAAATTTGGGTCAGCTTGTATGGAACACTGACGGCTATATTTTGTGGTAGGTGTGTGCTCAACCACATGGTTGCTTATGGAACCTGACAAAGTATTGCCAGACACAAAGTGAGCAGCAGACGGCACCAGACCGTTTGAACTATTTTTTGCCGAATCCAAACAATTGCCAGGAATTTGGTCATTTTCTTGTTGGGGGGTAGATATGAACAAGTCATTTTGCAAACTAGCTTCAGTGGCACCGCATTTTGCATGGGATGAAGTATTCTTAGACCCAGTATTCTCCTTCAAAGACTGCTGTTGATGTAAATGCTTGATCGAATCAGGAGAGTTTCTGATTTGATTGCTGCCACTTGCACAAGTTTTGTCCTGAATACTTTTTGAACCGTACAAGCAGGGTTGTTTGCTATAATCATTACACTCATTTTGTTGAGTTCCATTATCCAGCTGTTTGCAACCACCAGAGATCGACGAGTTATGGCTGCCACTGTCAGGATCCTGCATCTTCAGTTTACAGTCATTGGACCGTAGAGACGCTAATGCGTCTGATCCTGTGTCTCCACTGTTCCGAGCATTACTACTCAGTTTTGCAAGGCTTGCAGTCAAAATTTCCTGCCTGCATTTTAGAAGGTTCAGTTCAGCACTGAGGCTACGCAGTTTCTGCTGCAACTCAGCCGACAGAGAGGCACTTTGGTCAATGTGATCACGAAGAATGGCTGAATTAAGCACCTCATCACACAAGAATTTAAGAAGGAAAATTCTCTGCATCATTGAGAAAGAAATTGTACATGTCAAATTAGGTTAGGAAAAGCTGCACATAATTCATGTACTACTTCGTTGTTAGGCTTAGTACGCAATCCTAGAATTTAACAAAATATTCATGCATGAGGCACAGTTCTCATCACACAGATAATTTAGAAGACTAGCATTTGCACATAAATTCATCAAATGAAAATTGAACATTAAACAGTATGTACGTACAAAGCTCAGTGGTCTAAGCAGATCAGAAGAGGCTAGGGAAGAACCTAAAGCAACTGGGAACAAAACAGGAGTGGCGAAGGACAAGCATGCATATGGTGTTACTTACATTGAAAATGAAGACTGCAAGGGAATTCAGTTATTTAGTAGGCCCCCCTCCCCCCAAAACCCAAAAGCTGAATGCACGAGTGCCAGCAAGATCAAATGGAGAAGCTTTGAGCATACAGGAATAGCACTACAGCAGTGGAACAATGTTCCTAAATTTGTTTGAGGGAGGCCTTTAAAGTTGTCCGAAGTATTTTTCGGTGGTCATTATGCGACAAAGGATTTACTCCGCAGATCTTACACTTAGGACCTCTCGAATGGACACCATCACATCCTTGCACAAATTAGTTTAACTTGCTTTGTGGTGGAGACATCATTTAGGTTGAAGCCTTCAATCAGCATGCTACACATTCAAGAAACAGTGCAAGCAAGTAAAATGTGCACAATTTTCAGTACAAACTGGAACTATGTAGACAAACCCATACAATTTTTAATGACACATGAATTTCAGATATCTACAAATTCTTCAGCACTTGTTTAACAATTCCATGCATTTTCTCATGTAATACAAATTTAACGAGTGACATGTCAACTGTCGAATACATTTTGAGACAAACTCCAATAATTACTTAAGGAAATTCTTCTACCAATATAATCTACGAGTCAATTAAACTTGGAAGACGTTTCAGAAACAAAAAGGAAGACATGTGAGACAAATGCTAATCCTTTCAAGGATCAAGCAACAATATTATTTCATACATCTTCCAACTGCAAACAGGCTAAGATAAACCTAACATTATGATGTCAACATAGAAATACAGAAGAAAGTAGAAGATCGTACATCCTCCAGCGAAAGCTCCCAATATTCCTTCAACTCCATGGTTCTCGATAATTGAGAAAGTTCCTCCATAAACTTGTCAGTTAGTTTCCTATGCAACCTCCTTTTAACGCATTGACGAAGAATCTGAAAACCTGAAGCATTCCGGGACTGTGATTCCTTAGTTTCACAAGTTGGGCAATACCACTCCCCATCAGGAACTTTAATAAGTGGAGGATCTAAGCAATATGTATGGTACTCCGAATCACAACCATCACAAAGAAGAACATTGACATCATCTTTATCCATGCCACATACTTTGCAGAGTCCTTCCTCCCAAGGAGCTTTAGGAAGTAAGCTCTCATTCACATGCGCGAGGAGTTCATCCCTCACTTTTGCATCTTCACTGCTTAAACTACCGTCATTTGAACACTCAATTTTCTGGATCAAGGGAAGGACCTGGAGAGAAATGAGCAAGCCAAAGCTTAGTTAAACAACAAGAATGACAACACGACTACTAGTATAACCAAAGAAGAAGTTGAATCACACACTCAATGAAGCAAGGCTCAACTGCTCAACCAAAATAATAGGTTATAAGAAAAACTGCACTGCATTGGATAACTTTCAAATCAAATATCCCCAAAAACAATATCATATTCTATAGGTTTTTGAAGCAAAGCACAGAAAAAGCAAATGGACCAACTCTAGTACCATAGGGCTCATGTTTTGCAGCTTGTTGAGCAATCTCAAGAAGCATTAATCATTCATGCTAGGATATAAAGAAGACTAGTGAGAGGATCTTAACATATCGGGCACTGCCTCAACTGCCTTTCCTTTCGAACTGAACTACCACGACAGTTTCTAACTGCATCAGATTCTTATGATAAAAGAAGATTAACTCCTGGAGCGGACTCCTTTCCTAAACTAAAGATTTGAATTACCTTCAGGCAGTATCATTTCGCTTCTTATCTTAATGGGAACAAACATCATGCCTATCTAAAAGGGAACAAACATTATAAAAAAGTTTAAAGGCAAAGCGATTCCTTACTGTGGCTTAAAATAATAGGATAACACAAGCCTAATGAAAGGCTAGAAGACCAACAAACCTCATTTTCATAATCTTCCTCGAATTTCTGCAATAAGGATCCGGCTAACTCAAGCAAATTGGACTTGTTGCAGTATGCAGTCCGTATATTATGCCAAACCTAAAAGAAGCAAAGAATAAGCAATTTAGAAATATTGAAGGAAAAAGAAAAAGAATTGAACGAAAATCTGCAGAAACACTTGTAATCATGCATCTTTCTAAGTAAAATGATCCAGCAAATCCCAGACATCAAAGAAAATGGATGCCAACAATTACACAAAATTTCAAACTGCAACTAAAATCTTATTTAAGAAACCAGAATTGGATCTTCATATTCTCCTTAACGCATCATTGAGACCACATATACATGTTAAAAGCATTACCTCCCGCACATCATCGATGAAAGATTCATGTGATCCCCCATAGGATCCAGCAGCCAACTTTAGATCAATGGTCCTGAAGTCTAAAGGTCGAGATACCATTGCCGGATGCCCAAGAAGCCCCTCATCGTCATTATCATTAGGGTTCAGAACTGTTCTCCCCAAAAGATTGCAGAAGACTTTATCTTTATCTTCTTTAACAGCTCGCCGTAGTATAATCCGACATTGTTTCATAATGATATCAGACACAGAGCTAGCACTCTTTACCTTTTCTTCCTTCTCAGGTTTGGGCGAAGTATTTTCGCGGTTAACATCAGCCAGGACAGAAATTACTGCTCTCTGCATTCAGTTAATATTGATTTAAAATAGTAAGTCGTTTAACAAAGCTGACACATTCAGTATATATTCAAGATATTCATCATGCAGCACCTTGGTTGGCCCTGATGCATTTCCCTTGTAAACTTCCTTACTGATAGAGTGCACCAATATTTTTCTTGCCCATTCAGGTGGATCTTTTTCCAAAGCCTCATTGATACATTTTCTAATTCGAGCCCCGACATTTGTAGGTAGCTTCCTTACTGGCTCCAGCGCCTTTGCCCACTCTGGGACTCCATCATCAGCACCAGCTCCTTTGGCATCAGACTCTTTCTCATCAATGGCAACAAAAAAGCTACCACTCTTAAGTGATCCAAATATTTTCTTTGTAGCCTCTGCAAGAAGCTGAAACCATGCACTTCAGAATATCTTAATTTTGACAGACCTCAGATAACAGGAGAAGCAAGTGTATTTAGTAAAGAAGAGACAGCACAGCCAAATGGGCTAAAAAATGGACACAACAAAGGCACTCTTCAAGTAGGGTATAAAACACAAAGCAGGTATGACAAGAACAAACGCATCAATTTAACATCGGCAAGAAGCTTAAACTATTAAGTTGACTGTAGTGAACTCTCAAGACAAGGTAAAAGTGGTTAGCAGAAATAACTTTTGAGAGATCTCCTCTTTAGAGTTTTTCCAAATGGATTAAAGTGCCAACAGAATGTAGAAAAAGATCTCAACTAAAGGATATATGTATTAACAACACTTCTAAAAGATTTATAAATCAATAGTATGCAACAGTTCAAGTTACAGATCACAACCGAAAAACAACCATTTGTAGAGGACATTATTGGCACACTACTGTTTCCCATACTTTGGAAGAAATATGAAAACTGATATTGATGATTGGATGCTCTTTCCGGAGAATAACGTTTTCCCACGTCTTTTTTTTTTCTGTAAGACTACATTTTCTGCATGCACCTTGTATGTGGGTTATTTTCCCCAAGACTTCAATCAACTATCAATTTTTCTTCGATAAGCACACTTCAATAAACTATCAGACAATACTTTCAGTATAGAGAATGAGAATGCTACAGCCTACATGCGAGGTTTTGGCAACACATGCCATAGCATCATCAAGAATTGTGATGGAAGATATATTACTTTGATGACGTGAAAACAAGGAAAAAAACAGCAAAAAGTTCTTACTTAAATTTCAGTTGTCAAAAACTTTAGCTCATCAAATCAAGAGAGGAACCATGTGCAATAACAAACAGCACATGAATCGATCTTACCATTGCATCAGCCTCTAATGCAGCAACTCCCGTAAGAGAGCCGCAAAGTATCCCACCATCACCTTGTAAGCAATGGAAAACCTTCCCACTCTCTCGGCAAGCAATTTCTGCAGACTCAAGGTTAACTTCCATGGATAACAACGCTAACATGTACCTCCGAGCAATTTCAGGCCATGTAATTTCATTAATGGGAAGCATATCAAGTCTAGTTTTCTTAAGACTAGCTAAATTGTCAGCATCTTTTTTCCTGCCTCTTTTAGATTTGAATCCTCCTGCACCGAAATTCGGATCTACATAGACAGCAACTTTTGAGAGCAGCTCGGTGACAAGAGCTTTGAGCAGTAGACCATGAAGTTTTGCCAAAAGAAGACCAGTAAATCGGCTATATTGATGAAAACCCAATCTACCAGACAGAGAGTCCATTTCACCTCTTAATAAGGTGATCTCTCTGACATCCTGGATCTCAAATCCAGGCATTTCCATTGAACTTGTTTTGTCTATCCATGGACTAACTAATTCCTCCTCAATTTCTTCAAATGAAAATGGAGCTTCCAGCCCCAAGACCTCTGAAAACCTCAACAAGAATTCCCAAACCTAAACACATTTGATGTTGAAAAAACAAATAAAAAGATAGTAAGTATATGGAATATCCAATTCCTTTGTAGACAACAAACTCGAAAGTCTCAAAATACCTGGAGTGCGTCACCTATCAAAAATTTTGGAATCTTTGCGCTAAATGGCTTTCCTGAAGGACAGGGACCCCTGATGTCAGAGTCTTCCAGATGCTTTTTGCGTGTTCCAGGAATTCTGAAAGATTCAACAGCCTCTGTCTCATCCTGCATGTGATTCTTTCTTTTAGCCTGCAGGAACCCACTTCCGACTGTCTGCAGAATTGTGTTGTGCTTTCTTTTAGTAACAATTCTATAATTTGAGCAAGAAGATACACCAGGAAGCTGTTCAATAATTTCTTGCACAAAGTCTGCCTCCAGTCCAAATCTGTCTTGCTCTAACCACTTCATCAACATTTCACAAGCAATTTTAAACTCAAAGTTGCTCTGCACTAATCTTGGGAAATTGAAGGAACCACCTAAGTAAGAGAACTTGGATAATGAACCAATTTCGCTCGGCTCTTTTTCATCCATTTTATATACATCATGACTACAGCAGAATTGAATTACACCTTTTTGCTTATAAGCATCAATGCATGCATGCAGAAGAGTCTGGGAAACCATTTCCCACACAGATGATGATGATCTCCCTTCCACAAGAAATTCCCCTACACTATCCCCTTGACCAATAATACCAGAACATATATTTCCAAAGTTTCCAGGTAATGAATTCACCCTCTGCAGATTCTCAGCAGCATGAGTGTCATTATTCAGATCTGGTGGGCTGCATTCTTCCAGCATCACCTGGATAGAAATACTCTCCTCATCAACCAGCCTAGAAGTTGCTGAATTACAATTTTCCACATTATCTTCACCAATATCAGAATCCCCTTTAGATGTTAAAAGGACCGTCGAACCAATTGGGATAGACTGCAGGGTGCATGGGTACCTCCTGACCTTGAAAACTGGGCCAGGATCACCTCCATCTGCAACCTCACAAACAAAAAAAGATCCTGTAATTCTATCGTGCCAGCTAGATAAGTAACCCACAGGCCATATCTCGCTAGTGCTGTGATATGATGGTCGGGGGTCAATATTTCCAGCTGAAATAAGAAAAAAGTCCTGAAACTGAACTGGAAAGACATCCTGAAAGAACAGTCAAATGTTAGTCAGTAATACTGCCAAGTACTTAAGACAGAACAAACTAACTGATTCTTCCAACAATAAGGAGATTAGAATTACAAAAACTAGCAGGGCAGTATAAACCAAATAAGTAATAGGATGAACATACACTTGGATATATACACTTGAAGATAGAGCCACCATTACGGAAGAAGCTGCTCCCAGGAGAACTTCGACTCTGTCCACTCTTGCGAGCTTTAGCAGAACCTGAAGCTTCTTTACTCCTTGGGATATTTGATAATCCCTCATGAACAAAAGTAAATCCATTACCTCCATTCTCAACCTCCATGGAGTGATCCAACCCCAAATGTCGAGCAACATCATCAAGTAACTCAAAGGGACTTCCATCTGGTCCAACATACACTGCATATGTCTTGCATCTTTTGTCGCAATACTTAAACTCCACATGCCAACCATCACCTAAAGAACCTCCCATCCCAGCAATATGTTCTCTAAGGCCTTGAAGATAAACTTGACTCGCAGTTTGTGGAACACAGTTCTTTGCAGTAATATGACATGCCCGATACCTTGAATCATACATCAATACTGGATCAGTCATGCTTAGGTTTATTTGGTCAGAATGAGGTCTATGGAGTACTGTGTCCTCTATTTGTGACATATGAATATCCCCCGTAAGAGAAGTCTTCTGAAAATTAAATCCATTCTCCCTATATACCAAAAAAGAGCTTGTTGGGGCATTGAAGGAATGGCCAGTAGAAAAGGAACTTTTCATAGCTTGAACTCTGTGAACACCAACAATATTCATAATATAAATTAAAATGTCCCAGTTACTCCTAAAGCAGCACGCCCAGGAAAAAAAAATTGAATTCAAAGCATTAGATAAACCTGCTCTACCGCATTTCGATATTATGAAAGAAAATCGCACTTAAATGTCCAAATACATTACTAATCCAACTAGATTTAAGATAGGAAGACTAAAGCAAACAGAATTAAATGTTACTTTATGCAGCCAAGTCATTAAAGTTGGAGAAAGAAGACAGAAGGAGTACATTTACATGATAAATAAAAAAAGAAGACAGAAGGAGTAGCGTCAAGGAAGACATTTACTTCTTCATGGTTTGCCAAAAATATCGGTGCAGAAAAAATCAATATTCCACTGAACCTCTTGGTAGTAAGAATAAAAGAATGGACCTGCTTGTGCCTCCATACAGCAAATCTGGGAAATGTTAATGGCGTGGTTATTGTACAATAACATATTGAGGGACCTTTATTTTGTTCCATGTTCTTTTAATTAGATCAATCTCACATTTAGTAATTCTCCAACATTACTGAAACCATCCAAAAAGAATATCTGACAAAAACTTTACATCTATAAGCAAATGGAAGGAAATACTATTTTCTCACATACAAAAGCAGAAGAAGGAATTCAATTGATACCATAACAAAGAGTTACTCTCCAACAAAAGAAAGAGTTTCAATTAAACATGATAATAAAGGTGGTATGCATATCGAAGAAAGGTGCATTATGTGCATGTACAAAGGATGAGTCTAGATCAATCTGCAAGCATATTGGTCATTGACTCGTACTTTCACCAACTCCACCACTACCTATATAAGGTATAAACTTTGTTTAATAACAGTGGTGTCCGAGCTAGTATGCTTGGGGCTTAGGCAGATGGCAAGAAATTGCCCGGCACTTTCGACTCTTTAAATCCCTGATGTCTCATGGTTTTAACCCACTTGATTGACCGCTAAGCCACACCTTTAGGTACAACCTATATAAGGTATAACTTGGTAAAGGTTTCTGATCTGAAGGTCATAGAAATACATATCAAAATTAAAGCATCGAACAATTTCAAAGCCAAGTAGTAATGACCCACTCAATCACATGTAAGAATAAGAAGAGATGACAATTTTCACTACCTAAAGAACTAAATTTTGAAGAAAAGTACAGGTTTTTTGCAATCAGCCACAAAAGGCTTATTTGAAAAGTATATTAACTTACCATTTTACAAAAAAAGGGAAATACCTTGCATACAGGATTGTACGCATAACTAAAGGAGCTATAGAACAATATTGCTCTCCACAAATGTAAATCAATCAACCAAATAGAAAAATGCTAGGTGAGAGAATGTCAATGAGCTCTAGGCAAGACAAAAGAATCTATTGAGATAAAAGAAAAGAGTACAAGAGAAGGTATAGCATCTACTACCTGCTTACCCTACAGTATACAACAACAACAACAACAACAACCACCCAGTGAGCTCCCACAAGTGGGGTCTGGGGAGGGTAGAGAACGTATAGCATCTACTGCCTGCTTACCCTACAGTATACAATAACAACAACAACAACCCAGTGAGTTCCAACAAGTGGGGTCTGGGGAAGGTAGAGTGTACGCAGACCTTACCCCTACCCCGGAAGGTAGAGAGGTTGTTTCTGAAAGACCCTCGGCTCAAGAAAACGAAAAGAGACAAGAGAGAGACAGAATGTTAGTACCCATCAACAGAACCATATGAGCAATAACAACAGCATAAGAACCATAAACTAGATGAGAAATAATAACAAAAACCAGTGAATAAAGCCCGATACTATGAAAAACAAAAGAATAGTGTGGACACAACAATAATCCGTAGCAGCCTAGGACCCAACCTTATCATACCAGCCTCCCCCACGGATGAACCTTATCGACTACCTCCTAAACTAACACCCTAATGCTCGACCTCCACACCTTCCTATAAAATTGCTTACCCTACAGTATGTTCAAACAAAATAGTTATAGAATTGCTCTAGGTCCCAGGTTCAAATCTTATGTGCGATATTATGGTAAGATCATAGCGTGTGATGCGTTGATTAGGCACTCGTTATGGGTTCGAACCGAGTTGCAGACAAAAGCCCAGTATATAAGTGGAGAAGTAGACGGGCAGGCTCATTACGCACCGAGTTTCGAAGCATGCACCACTTCTCCTGGGGAACTCTCGATTATCAAGAAAAGGAAAGAAATTAAAAGATATGGAACTGCGTAAGTTAAGCAACCAACGTATTACAGATTAAGCTACAATTTTTTAAACCATAGCACAACTGTGCACCTTGTCTATTAGAAATTTAAGGAAAAGCCTTTAAGAACGATATCATTTATATAAGATATACCACTACCATATATTCATTTCTTTTTTCCTATTCTGTTTCTGATAAATGTAAGTTCCCAATTAATAGGACTTCTAAGTCTGTGTTCCGCTTTTAATGGAAGAAAGTGTAAGGACTCAAGCAATACAAGTAATTTTCTTCTACAAAAAGGAAATAAAATGTTAATTACTTTTACTCGTGTTTTAGTAGAGGCACTTTTATGTGCCAATTGCCTTAAGCCAACAAGCAAGCAAAACAAGTAAAAACTCCATGTACTTTATATAGGACAGATTCACTGAAAAAAGCATGCTTTTGTCCTCATTGCCACATGGATACGCCTAGTCCTTATTCAACATTAGAGCTCACTTTTCTCTCGAAAGGAACACATAGAAATAAATAAAACTTAAGTATATAGATTCATTCGCCCTTTAACCCTTCAAGGCAAAGGAAAAGAAAGAACAGAATAACTTAGTAAATATTAGACATCAACTTTATTTTTGAAACATAGATAAAATGATAAACGTTGAAGTCTGTAAAAATCAACCCCCCACCCCCAAAAAAAGAAGGTAAGACAACGATTTAAAATATCAAACCCAGAAACACAGCTTGCTCGTTTTCTTGATAAGTATGGCATAGAGCACGAGTCTCAGATTCTATGTCTCATGTTACTGAAATGTTTTATATCTTTTTGCTTAATCGGCTACACAAATGTTTTATATCCATTCTTTCATGAGCAAATTCTTTTTGATCAACAATTTTTCATAAGCAAAGTTGTCTTTGAAAGGGTTGTAGCAGAGTCCACTCCGTCCTAGGTGAAATGTGACTTTGCCTTAAGAATTTGAACCACCAACAATAACGTTCGCATGGTTCAATCATTAGCAGTGCACAATGACAATAAATAGAATACCTTATACAGCAAGAGTTAATATGATTTACGGCAAAATAGCAAAGAAGACAACAGCAGAATGAGTCAAATTTCTGTATAACAGCTTGTACACAATCATAATGAAAGAATAACACCCTCAAACCTTGTTGAAAACCGCCAAGGAATATTAAATATATAGCCGTATTATACCGAACACATTGAGACTAAAATAAATTACTGCTAAAGGATTTGTAAGCATAACTTTCATTTTACAGAACACTAGATTTAAAGAAATAAGTTAACACGGTTGTTACACAACTAAATGTTATGTCAAGCATAATAAGTAGATAAATCTATAAGATCTGCATTCTGATTTGCAAGATGCTCAAATGCATGATTGCTCCCTCATCTATATTAGTCAGAATAAGCTCATTGCTATTTTACAAAGGAGATGGGAAAGAAAGAATTCTTTTTCTTAGGGAAAAAGAGGGGGGGTTCTACCTCAAAAGAATGAAAGAAAACAGGAAAAAATGGCCAGCAATCTCAAACTGATTTTAAAAGCGGCAAGGCGCTGCCTTTCTTTTGCAACCCCATTGTAAACTTAGTAAATGGGCTGGACACCATGATGGTGTCTCATTAATGTATTTCTGTGACCTATAAGAAAAACAGAATTAGGAAGAGAAAATATTGCAGCCCCTTCATAAATCAAGACATTTCTATGTTCAAGTCGATCCAGTTTGCAATTCCTTTAATCTCGGCATTAGGTAATAACACCATTTATTAGATTTAAATAGAAATGAATTAGAAGTGGAGACAAAGATACTTTTGATACATGCATGTCCTATAGTATAAAAGGAGATACCATTTTTCTCCATTGAGTTTCGAGCAAGCATTGATGAGTGTCAAAAGAAAAGTTTTATCTTTTAGAAGATGGACAAAACTTTGGACAGCACAAAAAAGGAATGGATGTTAAGAATGTAGGGAGTATATACACTTTGCTAACCGATCATAAAAGAAAATTGAAGTAGCTTATTTCCTTTTAATTTGCATCCCTATTATGAACCTATTCAACTCAGCACTAAACCAGTTGATTCTCATCAGCCAGCCATAATCAATATGCGCATCCAAAATTTGCATTTCCTGGATCCTCAGCCTAGGGCAGTAACTTCACCTTTGCAACACTCTCTGCAACGATCAAAGCTGGAAAGCCCGTTAAACTATATAATAGTCCATGTACTGATAAAAGGTCCGTAGAATATATTGTCTCTTAAAAGAATGGATGTTAAGAATGTAGGGAGTATTATACACTTTGCTAACCTATCTCAAAAGAAAATTGAAGTAGCTTATTTCCTTTTAATTTGCATCTCTATTATGAACCTACTCAACTCAGCACTAAACCAGTTGATTCTCATCAGCCAGCCATAATCAATATGCACATCCAAAATTAGCATTTCCTGGATCCTCAGCCTAGGGCAGTAACTTCACCTTTGCAACACTCTCTGCAATGATCAAAGCTGGAAGCCCGTTAAACTATATAATTGTCCATGTCCTGATAAAAGATCCGTAGAACATATTGTATCTCTATGTTGATGGTCAACTAGTGATTCAAATTTTGGATGATTTAACCCTATTTAACTAGTGATAAGATCAACTAAGCAGACGCAGAAGCAGATTATAAACTTCATTTCTCTTCTCGAAGTTTCTCCTCGCGAAATTATTCCATAGCTGAATTGTGCGCGCAAAGAGAACCAAGCTATTAAGTGGCATATGATATTATCGGACCACTTCCAGTGAAAGATGTTTTCCAGCATTCCAATACCAACAAACCGAAAAAATACAACCTCTTTGAGATAAACCATATACGCAGAAAAGGTGTGTAGTTGAACCACTCCAGAAACAATGGGCAATCGGTTTACACCGGATGCAAATGTAGTAGTTTCACATGGGAAATAAAGAAACCAGCTATTCTCATTTCTCTCCTTTTTATCTTTTTCCAGTTCCCAAGGCGCCTACGATACTTCTAATAAATAATTTGCTTAGTGGACAAATTCATGGATGAGAAAAACAGCGCCGATCCAAAACAAATATCTCCTCAAAAGAAGAAATGTAACTGAGCCTAAGCAAATGGAATTCTTCCTAGAAAATAAGGGAGGGAAATTTTTGTGCTACCATGTCCAGAATACAACAACAACAACAAACCCAACTTAATCCCATACGTGGGGTCTGGGGAGGATAGCGTGTGCGCATGTCCAGAATCTTTCAATAAAAGATGCCTTTCCTGTGAGGTTTGGATAAGTAGTCAATGAATAGATTAAACTACTAACCATACTTTTTTTAGCACTGTGAGGTTTGGGCCAGCCTATGCCACCACGATTATTCAACCGGGTACCTACATCCTCCCACCAGTACAGCCCGTGTAGGAATCAAGTAACCCTACCCATTAATGCTTAGACAATAGGGGGGGAAATCATGTTAGTTTTAGTCTTCATTCCAACATTATAGATCACTATGTTGCACCCCAGATGCTAAATTACTAATCCATACTTGAAACAAAATATAGATCTAATAGGTTTTTTCCCTTAGACAATGTGTAAAATCTTCTACCTTGACCTTCATGGTTAGTTGCTAAATTACTAATCTATACTTGGAACAAAATATAGATCTCATATTCTTTCTTCCCTTTGACAATATATGAAATCTTATATCTTGACCTTCATGGTCTATTGCTTACATGCAACAACTCTCTATGGTTAATCCATGCCACCTAGCACACAGAACCAGGGACTGTTCTCATAATTTCCTCAGTTATTTCTACATCTTATGCAGGCAGCAAAAATACTCCTGCATAGTCATTGGCGCATTACCCATCACAGCCCAAAATATACTTGATATTGTTCCACAATTGTATAGGACAATGCAAAAAAAGGTGCTTGCTATTTTTCTCAATTTCTTCTGCACAGAAAAAGCATCTTCTACAGATCTACATCTGCATTCACCTTTTCTGCATTGTTTTGAGTAAGACATGCATAAGAGCCAACACCCAACAAAAACATGCAACCTTCTCAAGCTTTAGCTCACCAAATCATTTTCTAAGGCCATTGTCGGACATTGCCGGTTCCCCAATCTAGATTTTCTATAGCATGACTGCATTGAGAATACGCCAGTACAATGTGCGATCTCTGACAATGATTCATCGACAAAATCCACCTGAACTAACTCCTGAGTTCAACGAGGCCAGCATCTCAATTTCCCAGTCAAACAAACAATCAATTCCTTCTAAAATATTAGTCCCACCCAGTCCCATTTCTGAACTACACTGAGCAGTGGCCGCCTCCATGATGTTCAAAGTAAACCTAATAACTTGCTCTTTAGGA
The DNA here is from genome assembly GCA_005239525.1 of Nicotiana knightiana. Lineage (NCBI taxonomy): Eukaryota > Viridiplantae > Streptophyta > Magnoliopsida > Solanales > Solanaceae > Nicotiana > Nicotiana knightiana. The sequence continues at coordinate 11,326 of ML426353.1, read as the reverse complement.
GGTATGGCCTAGCCATGAATTATGCCACCAACTAAACTATCCTTCCATCCACAACATCAAAATGCACGATAATGAAAAACACATGTCATATATTTCTAATGTGTTCCCCGATCCCCACCCCATGTGAGCTACTCCCTCTGTCTCATTTTATTGACGGTTTTGACTTAGACGTTAGCACAGAGAAAGATGTTTGGAACTTGTGGTGTAAAACAGACCATGAGAATTTTAGCATGCCATTAAGGGTAAATAGGAAGTATTAACTTTCTGGTACAACAAGGACTTATTCACCATACTTTAATTAATTAACTTCTTCACAAATCATCTCTTCCTCTCTGTTGTACCTCCATAACCATTTAATAAGCAAGCTTTCAGGGTCAAGTTTGAAATCCTCGATTACTTATCCCAAAAAGAAGTTCCACGTTCCTCTTCGTCCTTCGTGCTTAACACTACTATATCTCATTCTTCCAAGTGGTATGATTTCTTTCATTATTACCATCCAACAATGATTTTAAAAGTTTAACACATAGAAGAGACAAGGTCTATCAAGCTGAAAGCGAAAAGCGAGAAACGAAGGGCACGTTTTGTTAAAGTGAAATACACAAGCTACAGAAAATTAAAAACTATCAAACACATGAATTTAGCAATATAATGATAAAAGCACAACTAAAATAACTTTGGTTAGCATCTAATATAAAATAGCATTGATGTTAATCCAACTCCTCAAAGTTCAGAATCAAGGACTAGACTGCCTCACACCATGATCACTTTTTTCATAAGGATTCATGTCAGAATAACTTTGCACCACATTGTTTGAAGCGCACACATTCCTAAAGCACATGGCTTCCCCAATAAAGCGACAACCCCTCGCTTTGCATCATGAGGCGATGACATTTAATAACATTGTCATCCAAAAGAAATTTCTCTTGTTTTTATCTAGCTTTCTGACTACCTTTGCAAGTACCTGAAAGATACCTCATACATGTAGGTAGGGAGACCCTTAAATAGTTAGAAAGTGAGAGAGAAGAAAAAAATACATTTTGGGACTAAATATCCAAATTTCCACGGCTCCATTCTAGACGTCCCAAAACATTTGCACCATTCTATTAATAATATCACTCTATAAAAGTTCCATAATTATCAACAATTCAGATTCATGTAAATACTGAAATTTCAAACTTAGATATAATTTTTACTTATCAAACCAACTTTCCAACATTACTTTCATATTTTACTCCACTACCACTAATATATAATATTAAGCCGAATTAACATCTTAAACTCCTAATTCAGTCAAATAACACTACACAAAATAGGACGAAGGGACTACGATGGTGTCTAAAAGATGTGAGGCACCATCAGGGGTCTTCTAACTTAAGTTGAAGGCACAGTGAAGATATCAAAGCTCTGACAGGCATATATATTGCATTTAGTACGGAAGAAGTCTATACATTGGCAGTCAAGTAATTGGTTTCCCTCTCCATGTTTTTTGGTCAAGGTGACACCCTCGAATAATTAAAATATATGACAATTTACATATAGCAGGGACTTTATATCAAAAAAAAAAAAACATATAGTAAGGACATCGATAGAGGAATCATCAAGAGGAATCTTATTCCCTGTTTCTATAAGACTCATAAGACAAACCAATGAAACCTAGCTAAGAAAGCTACAAGAACTTAACTTTTGGAACCAAAAAGAGTTTGAATTCTAATGTGGTCATTAGATCTTACCAAAAATCTTTTGTTTTTCTTCCTTTACTTCAGGATAGCCTTGTTCATACTTTCTAAAATTCCAGTTTAAAATATAGAAGAATCAACAGAAAGTAAAGACTTTCAAGTCATTGAACCGTCCAAACCTCAATCTACTGTAACCACAAATTTCAGTTTCAGTGAATTCCTTTAGAAGCTCATAGAAAGTATGTCCAAAGACTACTCCTGCACTACCAAATCCCATAAGTGATTTCTCCCTAGATAGAATAGGCGAGGTGCACACAAGCTGGCCTGAACACCACCGTCGTTTAAACAAGAAGAATACTCCATTATTTATCAATGCACCACACAGTATGCAATTATTCTATTGAGAACCTAACAAACATTTACAATTGAAGAACGTATCCAATCAAATACAAGAAAAATCACAGTCTAACATCAAGATACACAAGTCAAAATCACAACGTTTGAACCTTTCATGTATATATACAACATGCATTGCCAAAATAAACCCATAATTTGCGTTTTTAACCGGAAAAGAAAGGATAAATAAAGAAGTAAAAATCATACTTGACCCCATGGTTTTGCTCCTCCACTTCTCGTCCTGCAACAGCCAAATCTTCATTTAAGTCCACAAACACACGTTCCAGCTCCACCTCCTGTTCCCTCGGAGGCGAGGCATTAATATCCAACAGCCCCACTCCGCTGCCACCTCCTCCTCTACTGCCGCCGCCATCTCTCACTCTTTCTCCGCCGCCGCTGCTGTTACCTAGCAAACACTTAAAGCATTTCCACTCCTCCTCTTGGTGGTCGTCCCTACTACTTCTACGACTAGAACCCAACTCACATGAAGAACAAATGCGAACAACATTTCTTTGACCCGGTTCAACCGGTTCCTTCTTGACCCGGGCCGGTTCAGGATATTCCAAGAAGGGGCCCCTTTCGGTTTCCCTAGGTGAAGGAAGAGGAGCTTCGTTAAGATCGATGTGAAATGGCAAAGCCCTGCTGTTCACATCCATTTTTTGAAGTACAAGTACAAATAAATTTGTTTAGAGTGAAATTTTTCAAAGACATCAACAAGCATTATATGCGTGCGTGTGTGTGTGTTTTATATGAGAAAAGAGGGTGTTGGGGTTATAGACCACCGACTGGATTTTGTCAATCGAAGGGGAAAACAGTGTGTTTTTGTAACGTATTTTTGGAAGAGGGGGGCAGAAAGGGCCAAAATCGGAAGATGGGATTAGAAGAGTTTTGTACTTGTTGTCCGAAGAAAGAAGGGCGAATGGGAGGAGAAAGTGAGAGAGGCGAAAGTAAAAGAGTGGGTTTGGGTTTTCTTTTTTCTCGAGAATGGAGAAAAGAGGGTCGACGAGATGCTGGAGATGGTGTGAGAGGTGTACTTGGTTTGGCCATTTCATAATGACGAAATTATCCTTTTCTTATTATTTAAAACACTTTCTTATATTAGGAAATATGTTGAATCTTAGAAGTTTAACTTATGTACATTGATAGTATACTTTTATAGCAATTACATTTAATAACACATAATTGTTCATATTAATTCTAAAAAAATATATATTATAAATGATGATAATGCATTAGTAATGTATATTCACACTGTTACATTAAATAAATAACTGAATTATTAATTGTCTAAATAAGTATTTACTAGTGTATACCACTTGAATTCACTAAAGTATATTCAATGATTGTGATACTTGAAAGCCCTTAAATGTTTTACTTTGTTTTGACTGGATGGCAATTAGACTTTTTGACGGTTCTCAAATAGGCAATGTTTTTTTAATTTCTGTAGAAAAAAATTAATTTCTTTCAACTTCTTCCCTTTTGTGAGTTTAGATAGTTGGTATGAGGAATCTGATTATAAAATCCACTAATTAAAGAATTTGTCCTCTTTTTTATTTATACATTTTCTTGAGATTATGAACTTATTGTGGATATGAGATTGTAAAAATCTATAACACAAGCCATAAAGAAAATTCTTGTGAGATGAATGGACACTACCAAGGATATATATAACTCATACATGCATGACACACATCAAGTATTTAGATTTGGTGAATCTCAATTATGAGATGGATGGATTTCATTCACTTATGTTTAAGGGTAAGGAGACACATAACTCTTTGGTTGCTGGACAGAGTTACGCGGCTATTAGTAATATAGGAATTAATTTTATAGGAATTAATTATATAGGGATTAATTATGCAGGGTTTAGTTCTATATGATTTTGTTTTGCATAATTTAATTATGAAAGGATTAGTAATACATGAATTAGTAACTTATGAATTGTAATGTAGAGATTATTTTTTGTTAATTTTTTACTTTATTTTCATAGCAAAATGTGTAATTTAAAATAAATATGAGAATTTTTTGGTCAGTTAATCCATGTATACTAGTACATGTATTAGATATTACACATTCTACCTTGCATAAATAATACATAAATCTGTTGTATAATTTATCCATGAATTACTTATATCCCTAACTAATGGAGAAGGCAACCAAACATAGCATAAACTTTAAGGTATATCGATCTTAAGAAGATCATTGGTTACTCCTCAGTAGCTCATATGAATCTGGTGACTATTGGAATGTTTAGTCGGGCGGCGGCTGTTAGGTCACCTATTTTGAGTTATGGACACACAAGGCCAAAATATGTGTGCCGGGCGCACGACCCATCAACCCACTAGCAATGGGGGAGAAAGCATAGCATGTCGCAATAAAAGCTTGATTCGAAGCGTCAGCAAAGCTACCAACGACCCCATAGTAAATAAAATGTCAAACAAATATTTTTTCAGCGTGATACCATTTTGATTTAGACAAAAAGGCACAAGCAGCTATGAAGAAAAGTCAACAAAACTTGCAATTAATGTTTAATTTTGAATTATATTAAAAGAAGTTAAAAAAAGACCACAATTCAAAATTATAAAGTTACATTCTCTCCAACATAGAAACATCATGCACATAAAATAGGATAAGTATGTACATCATGTATAAATTGTTATGACTAGAAATTGAATTGGTATGTAATTTTTTTTTTTTAGTATTAATAGGATATTTATATTACTTACTAAAAAAAGTTATACATATTACAAGCCATAATGTCACTAGCGTTGACATTGGGGTTAGATGTCTCCGTAGACAAACAGTTATTGTCACTTATAATATTTTAATTTCCTAGAGAGATAAGCATATTACAAACTAAAGTAGGTAATTTTTTGGAAGAGTTGTATTTCCCGCCCATGTTCTTGATAATTTGTTGTTTCATAAAAGAGGCGGTTCAGCAAACAATTTTGTTCTTCCAAGTTTATATTGTTTGTTTTCTTGATTTTTGGCTTCTTTAGCTAGTGCATTAGCAACTGCATTTCCTTGTCTGAAATTATGTCGTAGTAGAAGACCCTTCTCCTGGCGCATTAATGACCTGCAAGAGTAAATAACATTAGCTAGAATCATATGTCCATTGTTAATAGCGTTTATCGCCTCCGTCGAGTCCGTTTCTATTTCTAATGGGAATAGATCAAACCTTGTCGTCAGTTGTAGCCCCTCCCGGAGAGCCTGCAGTTCAACAAAGGAAATAGACCATTACAATATTTTTGGAATCCCAGTATCCATTTGCCCGTGTTGTCTCTAAATACTCCACCTAATCCGCATTTTAATTTTTAGAATGCTCCGTCTATGTTGAGTTAGGTCCATCCTCTATGAGGAGCATGTCATTTATTTGAATAAATGTGTTGGTCTGGGTGGGAGTATTCTTGGATGTCAAGAAATGGTATTCTAGGGAATGGTTTAGTATTTTGTTGAAGGAAGGGCAAAGGTTAGTGTTGTTGGTATTGTTGTTATTCTTGTTGATCCATATTCCCCATATTAGAAACGGGTATTGATCTGGCTAGTCGATGTAAGGTGATTCAAATTTTGGTTTAAGATTTTTAATGTAGAAGAGCCAGTTGGGTGTGAAAATATAGGGTAGATTTTCGATTCCAAGTTTTTTCCAAAGAGATTGAACTAGGGGGCATCAAATGAAGATGTGTGCAATAGACTTTACTTCTTTGTGGCACATAGGGCAGTTGTTATCAATAGTAATACCAATGTGTTGAAGGTATTCACGACAAGGCAGCCTGTTATGGAGACATTACCATAGGAGAAATTTTATTTTGTTAAGGCAATTCAATTTTTAAATCCACATGAAGTCGTATTGAGGTATATTAGTGTTGTTGATGATGCTAAGATAAGATTTGCTCGTGAAGAATCCATTTTGTTGAGGGGCCAGATTGGTGTGTCATTGTTGCAGACTTTAATGGCAGAGGAGTTTGATCAATTTTGATTCTAATATTCGTGGGTATATAAAAGAAAATTTTTGTTAGGTCCCATTGACCATTAGAAATGATGTCTTTTACCTTAATGTTAGTTTCTTCTCTACTAAGGGGCTCTTCAATGCATTGTCTTAGGGGTTGAAGGTTCGGGATCCATTTTGAAGACCAAACGTTAAAGGAAGAATTTTTGCTGGGTTGTCATGTGATTCCTTTTGAGCAAACTGTCCATCATTTGAGGATACTTTTTCAAATGAAGGAGTGGAAGTTTTTGCCTTGTTATTAGAATATTTAAAGATTAGGAGTTTGGACCATATAGCTGTGAGGTTTGTGAGTAGCCTCAAAGCAAGATTGCTTAAGGTAGTCATGTTCTTGGTGTTGGCTGTTTTTAAACCAAGACCACCTTCTTCTTTAGTTTTGGTAATATTATTCTAACTCAGATAGTGAATTTTCTTGATTTCATTAGTGGATCCCCAAATAAAATTTCTTTGTATACGGTCGATTTGTTTGAGAATTTATATCGGAAGATGAGTGTATTGCATGGCATGACTAGGAATTGAGTTTAGGGTGGAGATGACTAGGGTTTTTCTGCCAGCTATATTGAGGAAGTTGGCTTTTCGAGCGGTCGGTCTACTTTGTATGTTATCAATAAATGAATTGGTAGTCCGTTGGTTTTTGTCACGACCCAAAATCCAACTAGTCGTGATGACACCTAACCCAACCCGCTAAGTAAGCTAATTAACAAATATCCAATCCCAATGATATTTAATAAGACAAATAAGTAAAGAAATTATTTGAATCTTATACAATTTCCAAGGACTAGTAGTACAAATCATGAGCTTCTAAGATTAAAATTTACAACGCTGGTGTGAAATAAAAATATATCATCTGTCAGAATAATACATAAACATATGTTTCATAAGTCTAGAGCTACCATGAACAAGAGGCGGCTATAACCGAAATGCAAGTACATCTTCAAATCCAGCTCTCGTCGATCACAGCAACGTCAACATGCAACATCTGCATGCAAGGTGCAGAAGTGTAGTATGAGTACAACCGACTCCATGTACTCAATAAGTAACAAACCTAACCTTAGATTAAAATTAGTGACGAGCTAGAACAAAGGTCGGGTCCAATACCAATATCCGACAACGATTCATAACAACATAGTGCATGTAATAAAAGAACTATCTCAGTGAAAATCCAAATCTTTAGCAAAATTTGCCAAAAATATGAGTAAGTTTGAAAATTGTGATTTTCCCATAAAACGTTTCAACAATAATTAAGATGTTTTATTTTCAGATAGCATGAGGAATGTACATCTCTATGCCTACATTTCAAGATACAGGTAAAATCATAAATGTCACCAAAACCGGGTGGCATAAGAAAATGCATGTAACTCAAGTATGCATGTCAAATGCAGTCATCTCAGCGATGAATATATGTACTCACACTCTCGGAGTACTTAATCTCATTGTCTCATTATTTCCGCTCATCATGCTCCATCACTCGACACACTCAATCACTCAGTGCTGATCAAGGAAGATCTAGCCCAAACATAATAACTGCTAGCAACTACACTCACTGGGGGTGTACAAACTTCGGAGGGGATCCTACAGCCCAAGCGCCATAATCCGCACAGATAACTCACGTGCTGAACGGACAACTCACGTGCTATAATATCAATATCTGGATCCGCACGGACAACTCACTATCGCGCCCCCTTTTTTCATCGCGGAATCGTATTTATGACATTGGTTGGGACAACTCATTCCTTTTGGGAAAGGGATTTGCATATTTTGAAGAGTCGCCACCTAACGATTTTAACGGTGCGTTAGGGCACCTAAGGGGTTCCATTACAACTACGTTGCTAACCAGTGATTTGGGCAAGGGCTTGAAATTATCCTAGGGGGAAGGTGTTAGGCACCCCTCAGGATCCACAAGTGTGGTTCCCGACCAAATAGTTTTGTGCATTTGTACAATTAGCAAATAACAAGTAAAATCTCAAATAAGAGGGGATTTAAGTCTTAAGCATGCAAACGTTTAAAAATAGTAAAGGAGATTAGACTTTGAAAAGGATTACGAGATAACCATATAAAATGTGTCCTAGGTTTATAATAATATGGATCACATCAATGCAATACCCGGTAAGCATATGAGGATGACCGCCACTGGGGCAGAATTTTGAGGAGGACCCTCAAAATTCTGAAGCGAGCAGCAGTCCACAAGCATTCACCCAGCCAACTGGGGCAGAATTTTGAGGAGGACTCTTAAAATTGTGAAGCAAGTTCAGCCAATCGCCGCACGAGCAGTAGTCAGAGGCGTCCACCCAGTAAACTAGGACAGAATTTTGAGAAGGACCCTCAAAATTCCGCAGCAGGAGAGGTTGCAATGTCTCAAGCCATGTCATGTCATCGGTTCATCTAAAACTATTTTAGATTATATATTATATCTTATAAAATCATGCATATTTATTTTTCCTGAAGAAGCTTGTTTAGCAAACGCTACCCTAATGATACAGACAGTATCATCATGATCAAGAAAATGAGCCAAGTAGAGCCAACAGGAATGCGAACTAACCTTTCCCCTTTACAAAACTCACGATCTTTCTTTGGATGCAGGCACAAAATTGCAAAAGCCCCAAAACATATTATCCGCTCAAAGGACAGACATCGTTCCTCAAAATCGTCATTCCAACATTTATTATCAGCACAAACGATGCTTCATTATCACAATGCTCTACCACAATTTAACACCAGCTAAGAATTTATGTTGTCCTTCCTTAATCTTGCATAAGGCTACCTTTCTGCCTTCCGAGGTTAAACGCTACCTCCATCTGCATTCGCATCTTGCATAAGGCTACCTTTCTGCCTTCCGAGGTTAAACGCTACCTCCATCTACATTTGCATCTTGCATAAGGCTAACTTTATGCCTTCCGAGGTTAAATGCTACCTCCATCTGCATTCGCATATTTCATAAGGCTACCTTTCTGCCTTCCGAGGTCAAACGCTACCTCTATTTGCATTCGCATCTTGCATAAGGCTACCTTTCTGCCTTCCAAGGTTAAACGCTACCTCCATCTGCATTCGTATCTTGCATAAGGCTACCTTTCTGCCTTCCGAGGTTAAACGATACCTCCATCTGCATTCACATCTTGCATAAGGCTACCTTTCTTCCTTCAAAGGTTAAACGCTACCTCCATCTGCATTCGTATCTTGCATAAGGCTACCTTTTTGCCTTCCGAGGTCAAACGCTACCTCCATCTACATTCGCATCTTGCATAAGGCTACCTTTCTGCCTTACTAGGCTAAACGTTGCCTCCCATTTACTTCTCAAGAGCAATCAATGCCTCTAGCATTATTTACTACGCTTTCTTTTTGGGCTAAGCTCTATCCCTTTAATTCGCAAGACTAAGCTCTGTCTTGTCAGCATCATACTATTGCATCTTCATGGGCTGAAATATTGCCAACTTATCCAAAGGTGTCATCGTTCGGAGGCACAATCTTCATGGCCCAAGAACACCATGTCATGGCCTGAGGATCTCTTTTACCAGTTTGCATATCATTATTCAAAGGCATCATGGTGCTGAGGCAGCATGTTCATGGCCCGATAACATCATTTCATGGCCTGCGAATCCTGCATCAAGCAATTCATGGCCCAGGACATCATGGTCTAAAGACGTCATCCTTAACCGTCCAAAGAGAGCATTCATAGTCCAAGTGGCGGTCATCCTCATAGTAAATAAAATAGTAAATAATGCTTGTTTTAGCCTTGCTACCCCGAGGCTCGTCGGGCTTTGGTCGTCTTGATAGACCAGTTCTTGAGATATTTCCCCTTGATTACAGTCTGTATGGAAGGGCCTTCCTCCCCCTCCTCCTCGAGAACAACCCAACAATCCATATCCTCATCCTCTAGGAACAATCTCCTCATTGCTGCAACTGCTTCTTCTTCGTCTTATCCGTAAATAATGTCGGCCTGCTTGAAAGTCTGCTCAAGATAAGGTATCGGCTACTCCAAAGGGTAATAGGGACCGTGCCAAGGTGGTGACCAATCGTTAAATTCCTGCCAAGTGTACTCATACCCCAGACCGAAAGTGATACCATGTTCCTTGAGCTTTATGGGCTTCATGATCCCTTGGAGGTTCTTACCGAGCCCTTTGTCTGGCTCATAGCCTCTCCAGTTCAGGATGCTCTCAATCTTGCTATCCCACCACTTTTTCTTGTCGATAGCATTGACCCGCTCAATGTGGTGGTAAGTTCCTCCCCTTATCTTCCTTTTCCCATCAATCACCTGAATAGTTTGACGATTATAAATGGGGTAGCTACCGTCACCATGAATAATCACAAATTGGTGGTTCCACTCGAATTTTACTTCCTGATGTAGCGTTGACGCTACGGCTTCAGCAGTATGAACCCAGGGTCGTCCCAACAACAGGTTGTAGGATGCTGGCACATCTATCACCTGGAAATCCACTTCGAACCAAGTCGGTCCCATCTGCAGACATACACTGATCTCCCACATGGTGGACCTCTGAGAACCATCGAAGGCTTTCACATTGATCGCTCCATCCCTTATCTCATGTAGCCCTTTACCCAATTTCTTGAGTGTTATCAACGGACAAATTTTAAGATTGGAACCTCTATCGATCAAGATCCTTGTGATGAAATGATCTTCGCATTGCACGGTGATGTGCAGCGCTTTGTTGTGCCTAATCCTTCAGGTGGTAGCTCATCCTCATGAAAAGTGATTTTATGACTCTCCAGTACCTGGCCTACCATATTGGCCATTTCCCCGCTAGTGATGTTGTTTGGTACATATGCTTCACTCAATACTTTCAACAAAGCATTTCTGTGTGTTTCAGAATTCTGCAGCAAAGAGAGGATGGATATCTGTGCCGGTGTCTCGTTCAACTGGTCGATGACTGAATACTCCTTAGCCTGTAACTTTCTCCAAAGGTCATCGGGACCTATTTCGATAAGGGAAGGCCAGTTGGCAGCCTGCTTGCTTGGATCGGCCAGATGCTCGGGGGTGTAGACCCTACCAAATCTCGCCATACCCTGTGCTGCGACACCTTCCTCAGACCTGATTTTGCCTTCCCTTCTCACCTCGGTTGTGTAGTCCCAAGGGATAGCATTTGAATAGAAGGGTGGTGTGGTTGACATTGCCACCGGAATTGGTGCGGCCATCCTTACTTCAAACGGAATGTGTGTTCGGGGTGGCAAGATTGCAACCTCGAATGATGCCGGTGCATTTGCTGGAGATACAAACTCAACTTCAATTGGCACTGGTGAC
>ML426351.1:3889-21208 GCA_005239525.1 Nicotiana knightiana | reverse complement strand
GTTATCCAGGCGCCAGAGCCCAAACGCCAGGCCTGGCTAGGCGTTATCCAGGCGTTTGGCCTGTAACGCTTGGCCCTTGATTCGGTCAAATCCGAGTTTTGAAGAGTTTTAATTGTTTCCCGATTGGAATAGAAGTCTCCTACACATTTAGGGTGTATCCCAAACATATAAATAGACCCAAAAACACAACTTGAAGGGGGGAAGCCATTGAAGTGAAGAAAAACCTGTGGATTACTACTCAGTGAAGCAAACATTGATTTTTATAGCTTTTATTTATTATTTTTAGTTCAATTATGCAAGTTATTTTAGAATCGATTCTTATGAATATGAGTAGCTAATTTTCTTAATCTAGGGTTTTGGTGGAACCCGTTGGGGGATAAACTTATGGTGATATTAATATAGTTTGGTTGATTGTTCATCTCTATTTGTTCAACTACGTTCTTGTTGTAGTTAATTGAATGGCCATCAATTAGCTATGCCTATTTATTATGTATCTACTTGAGAGAGAGTGCATATTTAGGTAGTTGTTTGAACAACATCACTCCCGGAGTATAGACGAAAGTCATAACCGAGGGTTTAGAAGTTGGATTAGAAATAACGATACTTCGGGTGCAATCTAAAGTGATCTGTAATGCAATCTAGCTAGCATAACTTGAGAGAGTGCGTCTAATAAATTATCATAATTACTTGAGAGAGATTTATGGTAGATAGAGTGTTCATGACTGATAGAGATAATTAATCAAGTTATATGAAATATCCGAGAATTAAGTTCACCAACGGGGGAAACCATAGCCTTAGACCTTTATAATAATTGTTTACAACACATTGTTAGTAATTGTTAGTTATTATTATTGTCAGTAGAATTATTAAAACATCACCAATTTATATTTAAAAAGTCTTGAGAAAATTAATTGAGTAAAAGTTACGTATTCTAAAGACTTGATTGATACATTAATTCCCCGTGGGATCGACTCTGGGCATAATACCCCGGATTATATTTGCAGCGCCCGTTTAGTCTTTTATTAGACATAGTTGAGAGTGATCATCGTGCCGCCTTCTACCACTGCCACCACCCACTGCCAAAGCGCCTCTATCCACTTCTATAAGCCACCATGCCCTAGGTTTCTTGCTTCATCAAGCCACTAACCCGTCTTTCAGCATATGGTGACTGAGTTGGCAAGAAGCCTCGAGTCTGGTGGCCATATTTCATCCTCCCTAGTTGTGTTAAGACGAGCAGATTTGAGTTCATGAAGTTAGTTATCAATCCAAGACCTCATCAACTTCTTTAAATTTCTGATTTTGTCATTTAGAATTAAGGTTTAGGTTCTGATAATCGACGATTCAGTTTTTTTATGTTAGAACATTCAAATTTTAGTAGTGTTGGTCATCGCTTGCCGATTTGAATTATTGTGTTAGTTCATTGTTTCAATCAGATTCTTGTATCATAATTTCTGCCCGTGGTGTTGAAACTAGTTTTAGGTTCAAATTTGTAGCCTATTAGTTTCTAATTATCATGTTTAATTCTTTGCACTAATTAACTAAAGTTTAGTATCTTGGCAGAAATTACTTGTCAATTATGTGCTCGTTTGTTTAAGTTATTGTTCTAGTTAGTTGTCTGTTAAGTTGCTGAAATCTAGTGGTTCTAGTTCTGTTTTTCAGTTAGTTTGTGGTTCAAATGCAATTATCTATTTAGTGGTTTGTTCAAAATCAGTAGAGGATAGTGAGGAGTAGGAAGTAGAATGATTAGATTAAAGTATAGGGTAGTTTTTTTCACAATTTGAAGTAAGCTAGAATGTAACGACCCCGTCGGTCGTTACGTAGAATTTGTATTTATATTTACTGTTATTGCCTCGTCATAGCTTGGTTAAACCGTTCTTGATGTCTTAGAGTTGGTAGGCTCAAAATCGGAATAATTATAATGAGAATTTAGTCACTTAGTCTTTAAAAATAGCCTTAGCGTTGGAAAAGTCAACTGAGAGTTGACTTATTGGTAAACGACCTCGGAATGCATATTTTATGGCTCGGAGAGCTTCGTTAGGCAATTTGGGACTTAGGAGTGTGTTCGGAATATTTTTGTGAGGACCGGTGTGGAATTAGGCTTGAATTGGCGAAAGTTAGTTTTGGTAATTTCTGGTCGGCAGTGGAAAATAGGCTATCGGGGTCGGAAAGGAATTCTGGAAGATGGAACAGATTTGTAATGTCATTTTGGATATGTCTGCAAAATTTCAGGTCAATCGGAGTTGTTTTGGATAGTTTCGGCATCGTTGGTGGATTTTAGAAATTTCAAAGTTCTTAGGCTTGAATCCGATGTAATTTTGGTGTTTTGATGTAATTTTTAGTGTTTTGAGAGTGCAACTAAGTTTGAATGATCATTTATGATGTGTTGGTAAATTTGGTTGGGGTCCCGAGGGGCTCGGGATTGATTTCGGGTGGTTAACGGGCATTTTCGGGCCTTAGAGAATCTGTTGTTTTGTTGGTGTAAGTGCAACAGCACATTGTCACTGCGATCGCGAGGAATGGTCCACGATCGCATAGAGTAACCTAGAGCCCGATCATTTTTGTTAATCGCGATCGCGTGAGATGGTGTGCGATCGCGAAGGTATGTAGCGTTGGTCAGTGCGATCGCGCGTGCATTGGTGCGATCGCGCGTGCATTGGTGCGATCGCGTAGGGTTAGTAAGGCGCGTGGGGAGTGGGGTCAACTTTTCTTCGCGATCGCCTGTGTTGGGTTGAGATTGCGTGGGTTGAGGTTCTATTGAATCGCGATCGCGTGGCTTGTGCTGCGATCGCGTAGGGTCTTTGGAGGGCCTGGGGGATGTGTTTCGCGATCGCGTGAGTACTTCTGCGATCGCAGTGAAGGAAGGACTGGGCAGTATTTAAATAAACCCTTCGCGACCATTAGACCTTTTAACACCATTTATGAACGGAAAAAGAGCTTGGAGGCAATTTTGAAGAGGGAAAATCAGTGTTCTTCGTTGAGGTAAGTATTTTTGGACCCTAAAACTCGATTATAGGTGATTAAGGAGCATAATATCGGTGTTAAATTCATGAAAATCAGTAGAAAATGTGGAGTTAGGGCTTTAGATTGTGAGACCTTTAGGTGTCGACTTGAGGGGTCAAACGAACTCCGATTTTAGCGTTCTTTATATGTACGGACTCGTGAGATTAGGAAGAATATTTTGGTATAAAATTTGTCGAGTTCCGATAAGCGGACCCTGGGGTCGGGTTTTGGCCAGTTTCGGGTTTTGAGCTAAATTTGGTAATTTTCAATTGGAATTCATTCCTTAAGCATAATTTGATGATAAAAACCTGAATTTGGTAGATTTGGAGCACTCAGAGGCCGAATTTAGAGACAAAGGCACTTCGGAGTAGCATTTTAGCCGGTTTTGAGGTAAGTAATGTTTCAAAACTTGGATCTGAGGGTTCGAAACCCCGAGCTAAATGATTTATGACTATAATTGAGGTGACGCGCATGCCAAGCGACGAGCGTGCAGGCGTGCACCGAGTATTTGTGGCCTGGCTTATCCCATGGCACCGCTTAGTGATTATTCCCTGATGATATTTGTGCTTCTGTTAATGTGGTAATTGTGAACCTGTTAGAAATCATGTTAAGTATAAATGCTAGGCTTCACGCTGAAAATGTTGAGACCCGAGTGGTCGTATATTACTGTCTCATTTTGTGATTATTTGATTTCATATACTCAGTCCTGTTATAGCATATCACTTCATACCTCAGTCTCAGTATTGTTAATTATATGCATACTTATCATTGTTTCAGGCTGATGGATGCATATGTGATCCATGTGAGTGAGACTGAAGAGTAATGACTGAGTGTGGTCGAGAGCTTGTTATTGAGACAGTTATGAGATCGGACTGCACACCACAGCGATACTTAAATCATGCCTTTGTTGGCTTGATATAGCGCTTGGGCCACTAGTGCCCCTCCAAAGTCTGTATACCCCCAGTGAGCGCATTGGTGATGAGGGATGGATCTTCCCTGGGCATGGATCTTGTCCAAAGATGATGTTATGTGAGGGATGGATCTTCCTTGGACATGGATATTGTCCGAGTGTTGTATTCCGGAGATGGATCTTCTCCGTGGGGGCTGGACTGGCCTTTTTCCTCAGTACGGGTGACTACGGTCACCGGTGTTTATGTATATTCCGGGATGGAACTTCCTTGGGCCTAAGAGCCATATATAGTACTGAGTGGAATTTTGTGGGAGAGTTGTGAGCACTATGTGCATTCTCACACTGTGACATGTTGGCATGTAGAACATATGGAGGTATATCTAGAATATTCTGTTGTTATTTTCTGATAAACTGTGAACATGCCTAAATTTTGTATGTTGATGATTTAATTATTGAGGTTTAGTCCGTCACTACCTCTCAGCCTATAGTTTGGGTTCCTTACTTCTGAGTTGGTATACTCACGTTACCCCCTGCACCTTGTGTGCAGATCCAGGTACACCGGAACCTAGTAGTGGATATTGAGCAGCTGTCAGGGTTCCATTGGAGTTTTTGAGGTGGCAGCTGGCGATCGCGACCTCGTCTTCTCTTTCTTATTCCACCCGTTGCACTTATTTTGAGACTATGTTGTCTATTTCTTCATTTCTTTATTTTATAATATAGTAGCTCATGACTTAGTGACACCGGATTCTGGGTTGGAAATTTTAAATTTTTGTTTAAAAATATTATTTTTAAAACTTCAGACTCTTAGTATTATCAATAATTTCGTTTAAAATTGTATTTTGTTAGAAATTGAATTTAGCTTAGAAACAAAGGGGCGGCTTGCCTGGTTCGACGACAGGCTCCATCACGACCCTGAAATCGGGTCGTGACAAGATGGTATCAGAGCGCTAGGTTAAATACTCACCAGTCATGAGTAGGTTTAGTAGAGTCTTGCGGATCGGTACGGAGACGTCTGTACTTATCTTCGAGAGGCTACAGAACCTTTAGGAAAAATCTCACATTCTTGAACTCTTTTCGTGTGAATCCATTGATTCAACCTGAATCGTAATTCTTTGAACTCCTTTCATGTATTCAAACGCGCATGTGAGCACTCGGTATCAGATGTGCATCGATGGCTTGTGACTTCCATGAATGGGATGTTATTTTAGCATGTTTTGGGACAGTCTAGAGGACTTGAGGCCGGATTTTTGTCTATGGCTTGAGTGTCGAGATTTCGTTTGTGCGAGCACATGTATTTGGGGACTTATATGTCCGCTGGTGTTCTTATTGACGAGACTTGGTGACTAGATGACTATTCGGTGAGTGTGATTTGAGGGTGAGACGTGTTTATATTGCTTGATTGTGACAAAAAGGGATTGGTTGGATATGTAGCGAGAACCGTTGAGTGCTTGACTTCTGTCTGGAGATGATTTGGGATGTTTAATGGTTTGAGTTATGTATGAGCTTATGAAGGATTTAGTTGAACCCCACTGCGGTATTGTGGCAGTGATAGCGTATGGGCATTGAGAATTACTGTTTGTTTTGATCTATGGATTGAGCCAAGTGGGGGAGTCTGCTAATGATTAATTGGTTGCCCGATGATGTGCTGTATTGGTTTCAGCTTGGGGTATACTGGTGGATCAGTTATGACCTGCAGAGGTGGAGTTGAGAATGACTCGAGTAATGGAAAAATATTGGATACATGTTGTATTATACTCTATGGGGATATGAGTCTTATTGCATGATTGAGTTGTTATTTGTAAAGGAAGTAGTGTGCGTAAAGTAGGAGTTTGCTTGGTTGCCTAGGGGTGTGGGTTACTCCCTTGGGTGTTGGTGTGGTAATGGGGTACAAGTCGTTCGATTTGCTTGATCAATTTAACTGAGATTTACATTGGAAGGTGTAAGGTTTGTGACATTTCTATATCGCTGCAGATTTTACATTGTGGTATCATGAAAGGGGAAGAATGGTTTAAATTCATAGGAAGTCTCTTTGGAGTAAGTATTGAGATATGATACATTTGGGGTACCTAAGAGATGTTCAGCGGCTTATGAGCCTCAGGGCGACGTGGTTCAGTGCCAGGGTCTTGTGTGGGGAGTCTAGGTTGAAAATTGCAGTATTATGACAAGGAGAATTTTCAATTTGAGGGTAAGTCAGAAAGAACTTGGATAAATAGGACCGCTTTGTAGTGGGTCGGATTGGCATGGTAAGGGATACGGTTAGTTCTTTGGGTGCTTATAAGGTAATGAATTTTCTACATGTGTTTCCTAGCAATGCTCTTGGGTGTTGGTGACTTGCGTAGCATGGTTGAGTTAGAAGGATTCAGTTCTGATGGTTGGGTGTTGTACAAGTGGGATTTGAATAGCTTCTGATGGTTTCTACCACGGTTAGAGATATGTATTTTCTACTGGCGTGAGAAGCATGAGAGGTATAGTGATTTTGCTTCTAGATGGGATCAAATGTAAGTTCTTAACTAGTTGGGTACGTAGTTGCCTGTGGCTCGGAAGAGGTTATGAAGTTTCCATATTTATCATATGATGGCATGGTGTATGCGGTACGTTGTGTAGAGTCGAGATTTGCATGTGTGAGTTCACAGTTCAGTTTTGGAAGGAAGGTTAAAATTCTTAGGCAGCATTGGCAGTTTTAGATGGCTAAGTAAATGATATCTATTGGTGGCTTGAAGTATTTCATGTGGACCAGCGTTTCGATGGGATCACTCATTGTAGCAGAGTTATGTGGAAGTATGATCCTCGGTGTCAAATCATGTGTTTTGGTTTTACGATGAGCATGGTGTTGTGATGGTAAGTGTTAATGGCGGAATAGTCCTCTCGTGTGAATCTTTTCTATGATTTGAGTTCGTGGGATATTACTATTAAGAGCACGAGTTGCACAGGTTATGGTTTTGGATTGTATTGATGCGTCATGTCATCAAAGTGGTCGTGTTGGGTGAGAAGAGGTCATGGGACCTAGAATGAATATTATCAGAATGGTCTACAGCATAGTTGGAAGGATAAATATCGCGAGTCGGCTTATAAATTTGTTATAACTCTTGTTTGGGAAGGGGAGCTTCATGTGTGACTGATCGGACGAATGGTTGTTAGTTTCGACGCATTTCTGTCATCATCGGCAGTATATGAAAGTGTTAGAACGAGGAATTTCTTGATAAGAGGTTATGTACCAGTATTGAGTTGCTCTGAGCAGCTATTGTGATTAGGAGTTATCGTTGTGGGTGTTTGAGTCACGCGGTGTATTATGTGATTTCAACTGGGGTGCGTATATGGCTTTATCCAGCATGTTCAGACTTGTTCAGTTTATAGTTGTGGAATTTTGATCTTGTATATTATTTCAGAAGTGAGAATTTGGTTCTAAGGTCTATGGGTCAGGATTGGATTTCAAAATTTCAACTGTGTTGTGCTATTGGACCTATATGGGATAGGGTAACATGGGGTCGCCACCGGGGTATGTGCATGGTAAGGTTATTCGGCGGTTTGATGGCTTTTGGAACAACTCTTGGCACGTTCGAGGACGAACATTTGTTTAAGAGGGGGAGAATGTAACGACCCGGTCGGTCGTTACGTAGAATCTGCATTTATATTTACTGTTATTTCCTCGTCATAGCTTGGTTAAACCGTTCTTGATGTGTTAGAGTTGGTAGGCTCGGAATCAGAATAATTATAATGAGAATTTAGTCACTTAGTCTTTAAAAATAGCCTTAGCGTTGGAAAAGTCAACTGAGAGTTGACCTATTAGTAAACAGCCTCGGAATGCGGATTGTATGGCTCGGATAGCTTTGTTAGGTGATTTGGTACATAGGAGTGTGTTCGGAATATTTTTGTGAGGACTGGTGTGGAATTAAGCATGAATTGGCAGAAGTTAGTTTTGGTAATTTTCGGTCGGCAGTGGAAAATAGGCTATCGGGGTCGGAATGGAATTCCGGAAGTTGGAACAGATTTGTAATGTCATTTTGGATATGTCTACAAAATTCCAGGTCAATCGGAGTTGTTCTGGATAGTTTCGGCATCGTTGGTGGATTTTAGAAATTTCAAAGTTCTTAGGCTTGAACCCGATGTGCTTTTGGTGTTTTGATGTTATTTTTAGTGTTTTGAGACTGCAACTAAGTTTGAATGATCATTTATGATGTGTTGGTAAATTTGGTTGGGGTCCCGAGGGGCTCGGGATTGATTTTGGGTGGTTAACGGGCATTTTCGGGCCTTAGAGAATCTGTTGTTTTGCTGTTGTAATTGCAACAACATATTGTTCACTGCGATCGCGAGGAATGGTCCACGATCGCGTAGAGTAACCTGGAGCCCGGTCATTTTTGTGAATCGTGATCGCATGAGAAGGTGTGCGATCGCGAAGGTATGTAGCGTTGGTTAGTGCGATCGTGTGTGCATTGTTGCGATCAAGTAGGGTTAGTCAGGCGCGTGGGGAGTGGGGTCAACTGTTCATCGTGATCGCCTGTGTTGGGTTGTGATCGCGTGGGTTGAGGTTCTATTGAATCGCGATCGGGTGTCTTGTGCTGCGATCGCATAGGGTCTTTGGAGGGCCTGGGGGATTTGTTCTTCACGATCGCGTGAGTACTTCCGCGATCGCAGTGAAGGAAGGACTAGGCAGTATTTAAATAAACCCTCTGCGACCATTAGACCTTTTAACATCATTTTTGAACGGGAAAAGAGCTTGGAGGCGATTTTGAAGAGGGGAAATCAGTCTTCGTTGAGGTAAGTATTTTGGACCCTACAACTCGATTATAGGTGATTAAGGAGCATAATATCAGTGTTAAATTCATGAAAATCAGTAGAAAAAGGTGGAGTTAGGCTTTAGATTGTGAGACCTTTAGGGGTCGACTTGAGGAGTCAAACGAATTCCGATTTTAGCGTTCTTTATATATACGGACTCGTGAAATAAGGAAGAACATTTTGGTATAAAATTTGTCGAGTTCTGAAATGGAGGCCCGGGGGTCAGGTTTTGGCAAATTTTGGGTTTTGAGCTAAATTTGGTACTTTTCAATTGAAATTCATTCCTTAAGCATAATTTGATGATAAAAACCTGAACTTGGTAGATTTGGAGCACTCAGAGGCCGAATTTAGAGGCAAAGGCATTGCAGAAAATTATTTTAGTCGGTTTTGACGTAAGTAACGTTTCCAAACTTGGATCTAAGGGTTTGAATCCCCGAGCTAAATGATTTATGACTATAATTAAGGTGACGCGCATGCCAAGCGACGAGCGTGCAGGCGTGCACCGAGTATTTGTGGCCTGGCTTATCCCATGGCACCGCTTAGTGATTATTCCCTGATGATATTTGTGCTTCTGTTAATGTGGTAATTGTGAACCTGTTAGAAATCATGTTAAGTATAAATGCTAGGCTTCACGCTGAAAATGCTGATACCCGAGTGGTCGTATATTACTGTCTCATTTTGTGATTATTTGATTTCATATGCTCAGTCCTGTTATAGCATATCACTTCATACCTCAATCTCAGTATTGTTAATTGTATACATTCTTATCATTGTTTCGGGCTGATGGATGCATCTGTGATCCATGTGAGTGAGACTGAAGAGTAATGACCGAGTGAGTCCGAGAGCCTGTTATTGAGACAGTTATGAGATCGGACTGCACACCGCATCGATACTTAAATCATGCCTTCGTTGGCTTAATATAGCACTTGGGCCACTAGGGCCCCTCCGGTGTCTTTACACCCCCAGTGAGCGCATTGATGATGAGGGATGAATCTTCCCTGGGCATGGATCTTCTCCGAAGTTGATATTATGTGAGGGATGGATGTTCCCTGGACATGGATATTGTCCGAGGTGTTGTATTCCGGAGATGGATCTTCTCTGTGGGGGCTTGAATGGCCTTTTTTCTCAATACGGAGTGACTATGGTCACCGGTGTTTATGCATATTTCGGGATGGGACTTCCCTGGGCCTAAGAGCCATATATAATACGGAGTGGACTTCTATGGGATAGTTGTGAGCATTATGTGCATTTTCACACTGTGACGTGTTGGCACGTAGAACATATGGAGGTATATCTAGCATATTCTGTTGTTATTTTTTGATAAACTATGAACATGCTTAAATTTTGTATGGGTATGATTTAATTTTTGAGGTTTAGTCTGTCACTACCTCTCAACCTATAGTTTGGGTTCGTTACTTCTGAGTTGGTGTACTCACGTTACCCCCTGCACCTTGTGTGCAGATCCAGGTACACCGGGACCCGGTAGTGGATTGAGCAGTTGTCAGGGTTTCATTGGAGTTGTCAAGGTGGCAGCTGGCGATCGCGACCTCGTCTACTCTTCCTTATTCCACCCGTTGCATTTATTTTGAGACTATGTTGTCAATTTCTTCATTTCTTCATTTTATAATATAATAGCTCATGACTGAGTGATACAGGATCCGGGGTTGGAAATTTTAAATTTCTGTTTAAAAATATTATTTTTAAAACTTCAAACTCTTTATATTATCAATAATTTCGTTTAAAATTGTATTTTACTGAAAATTGAATTTAGCTTAGAAACAAAGGGGAGCTTGCCTGATTCCACGACAGGCGCCATCCCAACCCCGAAATTGGGTCGTGACAAAGAAATGCAGCAACTTTTTTTTGTGAGTAAATTTGGTGAAAAAGGACTGTCCTTTCTCCTATTTGGACAGTCCTTTGGGCAGGTTTTGGTGAACAAATATCAGTCCTTTTGGACAAATTTTTAATCAACAAAAAGTTGTCCAAAAAAGTACTTTTCACTTCCTATTTAAGGGTTGCTCTTTCTTCACTTTAGGGACACACTCTAAAACACTTAACCATCATCCTTTACCCCCTAAGAAAGAAAACAACTAGAGAGAAAAATTTCAACAGTCTTTCACCTGTGAAAACTTTTTCAGAAAAGAAAAAAAAACGGGAAGAAGGTTTCTGTCTAGCTTAATTGCTAGCATTTCAGTTTGAAGTATTAGTTCTTGGGATTTTGTTTTGCTGTTTTCTTGGATTTCTCTGGGTTCTGCTGGGTTTGTTCACTGATGCTGCGATTTACTTGTTGTCCGTTCTCAAATTTTCGCAAGCTAGCTTTGAGTCAAAGTTGAACTTCAAGCTTGTCGTCTCACATTCTGCACTTTAGGTACCCTTTGGAACTCTATCTATGTAGCTTTTATGTAAGTGAATGATAAAAGAGATATTTTGAAAATATTCTAATTGTTTAGCATGTCTTTAATGTTAGTTTGTTTCCTTTCTTTTGTGAAAGTCATGTCCATGTTTAGGTCTCCAGTCAACTAGTTTAAACTTCAAAAGTAATATCAGTTATAGGAATATTTCTTTGTATAGACTATTTAAAGCTCAACTTTCTTGAGGCATGGGCATGGCTAAACAGTATGCAGTTAAAAAAAGAAATTAATTTACTCGCTTAAAGTCTTTTCTTTCTTTTGGTTTTTTTTCTTGCTATTGTTATGTTGATGTCTATTTCTGAATACCGCATTGACATATGAGCTTACCATTGTTAAATTCTAGAAAAACTTATAGAATATATATATATTCTTTCATATGGCCAGTCCAATGAAATGCACCGGTAATTGCTTGGTCTGATAGTTTCAAAACAGGATAAACATTTCCAACCTATAATTGGTTTTCGCTTTTTTTATTTTTTAGTTTGCAACATATGTAGAGATGAGTTCTCTTATTATTACATTTTTGTTAAGTTCTACAGTTAGGTAAAAAAGTAAAATGTTGTTGGGATATAATTAATATGGTTGGGTTAAGAAATAAGATTGGAACTTGGGGCAACTAAGTCATCGGGCCATGTGGTCACGAAGTGAATAAATGGGTCAAATGAGCTTGATTCTATCAGGTAAAACATACAAAGTCTATATGTTGGCCCAGTTATTGTATATTAACTTAATCAAGTAAGCTCATCAAATTGTTTTTTTGTTTTTCTTTATAATAATAAGTAAATTAGTAACTTGGTCACTTTTTAATTAATTTAAACGCTAGGCAACTAGTAGGCACGCTTAGTTTTTAGTTAATCTTTAATTCAATTAATCCTTTGCTAAAATCGCGAATTCGCATACGTAGCGTGATAGTCGAATTTTAAATAATTTTCAAGAATTAATTTTCTGAAATGTGCGTAATTTCTCAAAAGTACTACAAATAATTGATTGTCATGACTGCGGATTCTCTTGCGTAGCGCTGTTATGACAAAATTAATATTTTTAATAATCAAGAATTAAAAGTGGATAGGTAAAACATGAAAATTAATAAAAATACAGTTTGTCCGGAATTAATTCAAGCCAAATTTAGTCAATAAAAGCGATCGTGCTAGAACCACGGGATTCGCGAAATGCCTTACACCTTCTTCCCGGTCAACAGAACTTCTTACCCGGACTTTATTCGCAGACCAATAGTAAAAGAGTCAAATCTTCCTTTGAATAAGGATTCAAATAAAAGGTGATTTGGAACATCCAAAAATTAAATCCAAGTGACGACTTTGAACAATAAAATAATCCATATTTCAAATTGTCTCTTTAATTGGAAAAACTCTTTAACCCACAACAATCCACAAATCCATACCACATATCTTTTTGGGGGGTAAAAAGGGGTGTGACAAATTCCATCCTCAATCCTTTTTTATTATATATGCTATTTTTATGATTTAAATTATGTTATATCATATTATAAATTATAATTTAAATTTATTAAAATTATAAATATAATAGTCCTTTTTTTGTAAATTTGTCACAAAATCTATCATACTTTTATGATTTTTATTTGATATAACGTGCATTAAGTATATCTCTGAGTTATATTTTCTTTGTGTTATATAGGTAATTTTTTAGAAGTTTGTTATAAAATCTATCTTTATTTTAATAATTAGAAGATTTTGTATAACATGCATTGAGCATATATTTATAAGGTTCTCACAATTCTAAATTCTTTATTCTCGACTGTGTAAAAAAATTAAAATTCAATTTCCATTAATAACATTATTGATAAGATTAAATTATTTTATTTTAAATTTTATATGTTTCATCGTTTTTATTATTCAACTTCATTAAATTATATGCTTGGTTATCATTGTTTACTTTTTTCAATTTGAAAATTAAATTAAATTATTATATGGGTACATAGCATAAATATTAGGAAAAAAAAATATCATGATGCTAAAAAGGTAAACGATTAAACCAAAAATTAAATAAATGTTGATAATATAAAGGTTAAAATAAGTATTTTAAAAAGTCAACTGAGAAATGGGGGAGAATGACAACGGTTCAAAGTAGAAGGAAAAGTTTGATTTTTAAAGCAAAGTTCGAGGGTGAGATGATTTTCATCCACTTTAAAATCATTAAATTTTACAAATTCTCCTGAAAGTATATGCTAAGGGGTCGTTTGGTTGATATGTTAGTTATGTGATGATTAATTACAATGCATGATTGTTTATGTGATGATTAATTATGATGCATTATTGTTTACATCGTGATTAATAAGAAATTAAGACATTGTTATACATGATTATTTTATGCAGTGATGATTATCTTGTGGAATATTTAATCAGATATTATTTTCTAATTATTTATGCGACCAACTAAACATTGTACTAGTTTATACGAGATTTTATTCTAACATTAATTATTCATATACCATCAACCAAACGATCCTAAGTGATTAAATCAATCAAAAACACTACGCACTGGAAACTAATATTCAAAAATGAAAACTTAGAAAGGTAAGGACCGTAGAAGCAATAAACTACAAATATACAGAGAATAGTTCAGTATATATATTATTTACGTTGTAATCTTCCTTTCAGATTAAAAGCAACGTAGGAAATACAAATTCACTGTCAAATACAAGTCAAGAATTGGATTAACTCCAGGACTGTGGAAAAATAAATCGCGTTGAACAAAAAGGAGAGGACATACAGCGAGAGAGAGGGACATATAGTATAGATCTTTACACAAATAGCTTGTCGGATTCATTATTTATTTTTTTAGCCGTTATACAGTGATTATACATTAATTATATACAGTTATGCACATATTATACATCGATAATACATATACTATGAGTCCGGAACCCATGTGAGCAAACGTTCAGTGTTACTTAAAGTAACCGGACGATATTCATATTCCGTCACTCCGCAAGGGGTTGCTTTTTACTCGGAGTTTAACATCGACGATGATGAAACTTTGAGTGATTTTCTAAGGACTCCGGATGAATGCCGGGAATTTCCTTTAATCACAATGTTGGAGATGTACGTGAAGGTTGTAGACGTTCCAAAAAACGAGGTTGTGCGTAGTAGAGATACCCCCCAGTCATCGGGTGGTTATTCTGGAGCAGTTTTTGCCGGACAGGTTCCGGATGAAAGACTTTTCTTTGATTTAAACTTATCACCGCCGGGGAATGAGGAGGGAGAAAATAATTTCTATCCTGCTTTCCAACATTCACAAGACGAGTGGTAAATTTATGCTGTGATTTCTGTTAATTATGTATATTTTTAGTGTATTGAATTTGTATTAACGCTCATATATTGAATAGGGGGTACCGGCCGGATATGAATTTTACAAGTGGCCCATCCGGTAGTCATCACCCAATTGAAAACGTCAATCATGGAATTTCATCACATTATGACTTGTAAGTCAAGTTATATAGCTATATAAAAAGTATTTAATAATTTCAGTAGCTTATATTTGTTTTTTGTGCAGTAAAAACGAGCAAGTTGAACCACCCGTACTCACTCAATTTCCCGAAAATGACGTATTACATCGGGATCTGGCTGATGCACAGAGTGAGGAACATAATAGTGATTACGACAACAATGCCGATGAATCCGGAGACGAGACACCCTTTCCTCGTGAGGATGGTGATGATGAGGATGAGGGGGAAGGACCAGATTTGAAGAGACCCCCACCTAGACGAAGAGTGTATGAGCCCGAGGTGCCGTTTCATTCAAGGGAGATTCCTTACATTGATAAGTTGCCAAGCGTGCGGGATGTGGAAGCTCTCACAAGGGATTTTGATGAAATCTGGGCAGCAATGTGGGATGAGTCTAGACCAACGGTGCTTGCAAAAGGGATGCTTTTCCCCGATAAAGCGCAGCAGGGCTTGTAAAATGAACAACGTAAAAGAGTGTCGTGAGATGCAGGTAATGAAGTCAAGTCCAGATGTATAAAAAGTTGTTTGCCGCAGGTGGTTTTGGACATGTCCTTGGGTGTTGCGTGAGTCCAAGAAGAAGATAAGTATGTGGAAAGTGGGTAAATACATTCCCATCCACACATGTGAAATGGACACATTCAACGGTAATCATTTCAACTTGGATATTGACTTGATTTCTCTTGTACTTATTCCGCACATCGAAGCGTCCATAAGGTATAAAATCAAAGAGTGTATTACAGCAGTCCAGCAGGAATATGGACATACCATTACGAGAAGAAAGGCATTTCTTGGGCGCAAACGAGCATTTGAAATTGTCTACAGTAACTGGGATAAGTCTTTTGCAGGTCTACCAAAGTACATGGCCGCACTGCAGCACTTTAATCCCGGAACAGTCGTTGAATGGAAGCTTGAGCGGAGTTTTGGAACACCGGAATACATATTCAATTACGTGTTCTGGGCGTTTAAGCCAGCAATTGATGGTTTTTCGCATTGCCGGCCCGTAATATCCATAGACGAAACTCATGTCTATGGAAAGTACGATATCAAGATTTTGATAGCCGTGGCAGTGGATACTAATGGCCAGATATTTCCTCTGGCTTTTGCTGTTTGTGACAATGAAAGCACAGAGACGTAGATGCTGTTTTTGAACCACCTAAAAGAGCACGTTGTGAAACAGCGTTCAGGTATTTGTCTAATATCTTATCGTCATGGTGGTATATTATGTCCTGTGGACAACTTGTCTGCATGGCAAGAGCCTTATGACTACCACCGTTACTGTGTGAGGCACTTTAAGGCCAATTTTCATAAGGTATATCCCAAGAAGGATCTACATGATTTGATGTGGATGGCAGCAACGGACCACCAACAACATAAATTTCGGAGGCATATGGAATCGATTAGGCAAGAAGACGAGGCAGCCTATTGTTGGCTAGTGCGACATAACCCTGAAAAGTGGAATTTGCATGCGGATGGTGGCAGACGATGGGGATTTCTTACTACAAACATGTCAGAGTCCTTCAACGGGTTATTGAAGTCGGCAAGAGGATTGCACGTCACAGCCATGGTGCGAATGTTGTTCAAGCAGATGGCGGAGAGGTTTGTGGAACGGTCTGCAGCTGCAACTGAATTGATGGAAAGGGGTGTTGAATTTATGCCAGTGTCGATGCAGAGATTTGAGAAATACAGACGGCGAGCACATTGGAATTTNGTCTGCAGCTGCAACTGAATTGATGGAAAGGGGTGTTGAATTTATGCCAGTGCCGATGCAGAGATTTGAGAAATACAGACGGCGAGCACATTGGCATTCATTTTTGCAGTATGATAACGAAAGAAATGTTTTTGAAGTTCGCACCGCTATCCATCAAAATCGGGGGAATAATGTACATACTGTAAATGAATCATCAAGGTTATGCTCTTGTGGGAAATGGTCCATATACCACATGCCTTGCTCACATGCCATCAAGTGCTTTCAACGTATTAATTTTGGGGAGACCAACTATGTTGATCAACAATATAGTGTTACCAATTACGTAAACACTTATAGTGGCCAGTTGCATCCAGTGGGTGCTGAGCATTATTGGCCTCCGGAACCATTTAAAATTGTGTGTAACAGGTCATATTTTTGTAAAATACAGGTGCAGAAGAGAACGCGCATACAGAACCAAATGGATGTTAGTGATACCGTTTATGCGCGCAAATGTGGTATGTGCTCGCAAACAGGGAACGACCGACGTAAATATAGTTATGCTGGTTTGGGTGGAAAAACTAATCGTGGGGGGTGTTCTTCTAGTGTACCAAACTACCCTTGAGTTGATGTTGTAATAATTTCATGTCTATGTATATGTTCCAAGATTTATGAAATAAAATTATGCTTGTTAATTATGATTTGTACTTTCCCATATTATCGATTTAAATTATATATTAATAAAATTATATGTATGTTTAGCACAGTTAAATATTGTTGTTAATGTAAAAAAAAAGTCAAAGAAGGCCGAATCAATGTTTGTGTTGTCTTGTCTAACTGAAAAAGCTGACCAGCTGACATAAAGTCGTCCTGTCAACATCATCAAATTTAAGATGCAAAATATAGCGTCGTTGGATAGTACGTTATATATTTAGCGCCACTTACCACTACGTTATGTGTGTGTTGTCTTGTCTAACTGAAAAAGTTGAACATCTGACATAAAGTCGTCCTGTCAACATCATCAAATTTAAGACGCAAAATATAGCGTCGTTGGATAGTA